>JABAJV010000062.1:0-44868 GCA_018854895.1 Tricholoma furcatifolium
GGAGGTACACAGTTTAGGCGAAGACCAGCGTTGATTGGGAGAGCCCACAGGGCCAATCCCTACGCTGGTTGTATATTAGCAGTCTGGTTTACGGCTACATCCTATAATATGAGGAACGATCACCACCAGAAAGCTAAGATTCGAATAAAATATGCTTCCTCACGCGCGCAAAAGCGTGTATCAGGATTGGGTTTTTCCTGATATATCGAAACCAAGCGTTCGAGTTCCATCTTCCTGTTGCTTGGATTAAGTGTGGATCCATACCTAGCAACGCCAGTTCTGTTGCGCCACCCGCCCTCAAAGACTGGCCCGCAATATCTTTCGAACAAAACTTCCTCAATCTCCCCAGAAAGAACGACCTTGTTGGGATGGAGCCGTCTTCTCTGAGCCAAAGTTCTCGCCGCAGGCTAAACTTCTTCTTCCTCGATTCAATATACTTGGTGAAGTACTCGAGCGCCAGTGGCGATTGCACATCGCTGTGTATGACAACACGGTTTCCTTCGAAGTAGGGATCGACTTTGTTGGCGGGCAACAGGAATTCGTAATGGGATGGGGAGACCTTTACTGAGAGAATAGATGTGCATTTACGCCAGTCCCTAAGTTCGAGGACGTCAGGATCTGTCAACTCTCCCAACCTCATGAGTCCATAGAATCCTGTGTAAAGCATCGATAAAAATAAAATGTCGTCGTGAAGCGTTGAAACTTTGTAGAAGTCACCGATTCGTTGCAGATCATCGACGGATAGGGCTTGCTTTCGTTTAATGGGGGAAGAGTAAAGACGCAAACATCCTTTGAGTGCATTCCTGACTAACGCCGACCCCCTCATGGCTCGTATATCAGGGTAAAATGCTTATAAGTGGTTGACGATGCCAGTGAGGTATTTCGTGACCGATCTGGGCTCGATGTAGTGGCTCATGTATACAGCATAAAATGCCAACGTTTCTGCGGTAGGTCGAAAGGGTAGATTGTGAACGTCTATAAATTCAACATAAGAGCGAAGGGCTGTGTCGTAAGACAAACGGGTTGAATCGGCAATGCAAGCACCCAGCGCCACCGTCAATTCCCTCCTCAACTTCTCTTTGGGCCACGGCTCTCTAATCTTCACCACTGCGCCCGTCAACCAACCAATCATTTTTCGGCTGCCCCCAGCAGAACTCGAGGGGGTTCAAAGTCTACGATAGAGATACCAGGGCAGTATTCTCGAGCATTTTGCAACTTCTTGCGTGACAAGTGGTCGGCGATAACGTTCACTTCTCCTGGAATATGGGTTACTCTGAGGATGTGGTCGCTTTTAACCATGAGGTCGACAACGAAGCGAAGGATTGGATTATAGAGGGGTTTTGCGTGTAATGAATTGAAGATGCAGACAGTATTCGCGCTGTCTGTGCGAACGACGATTTTCTTGGGGTGTCTCTCATCCTTCACTGCTTCGTAAAAGGCGCACGCAACTGCCAAGGCCTCCAAGTAGAAAGTCAGTCCCGCATCCGCGGGCTTCTGGAAAGAACAATAGAAGCCCCTCAATTCCCCCACCATCCAGAAACCTAAACCTGACGGACACGCGTCTGCCTCAAGCGTTACATCCGCCTCCCAATCATCCCAGGCGAGGGAGTTCAAGAGTCTTACACCACTCGAGCCCTCTATCAATTGAGCCCCCCACAGGAGGTCGCTCGTGATAGCATTATTACACCACACTTTATTCTTCGAGGCATCAGAAATTCCATTGATCTTGTCGTATACGTTTGCAAGGGAGGGCACGGCGAGAGGGAAGACGTTAAGTCCCCAATTAACCCATCCTGCAAGTCTTTGCCACTGACGCTTTCCATGCTTACGACGTTCGGCGAAGTACCTCATCTCCGCAACGAGTTCTGCCTTGGCGACTTCGTTGAGCGTCATTGTCATGGCGTTGGGGTCGACTTCGATTCCTATTATTGTGAGGATGTCTCCAGAGACCTGTTTAGAAGGTTTATGTGGTACCCCGAGTTCGTCGCATAGATACAAAAACTTTGCTTGTGAGGCCGGCATGAATTTCTGGTATGGTGCATAATATAATTCGTCGGCTTCCTTGTTTGCTCCGTAAGAATCGTCGTTAAAGCAGAATGGGTCCATAACGTCCTTTATGTGTTTAGCGATCCACAGGACCAGACAACACACAGAACACCAACAATTCATAGAAGCTCTTCCGCCGAAGCAATTACAGCGATCAACGTGGCGATGACCGTCAACCGTTACAATTTGCTTCATTTGCCATATGGGATGCATTGGGCAGAGACGGTAAGCTTCTCTGACATCTGACTTCCAAAGGACTAATGGTCCGTCGTAATCTTCTCTGACTTTCAGGAGATATTCGGCGAAGTGGCGCATATTGTCCAGAGGTAGGCCACAGATGTCTTTGTAGGGAATTAGGGAATTTAGTGAGTACTCCCCAAAGGATTGATTTGTTATGAGTCGAAGGTCGGTTGATTTCGGTTTAGGGACAGCGTGTATAGGAGAACTATACATGCCCGGGAGAAGGTGTTGACCAAATGATGGTGAGAACCGTCCCTTCTCGATTTCTATATCTCGCTGTTGCCGCAGAAAGTTTGCTTCCGCGGGGTCTTCTGGAGGTGGCAGAGACATGTCATGTATTACAGGGTAGTCGGGCGGAACGGGTTTGGCATATGGCCAGAAACCCTCTCGTAACGACCGGAGAATGGATTGAACAAAGGGTTGGTTCGGATGATGTTCTAGATAGCGCTCGAAGACATCGACCTTTAGAGGCGTTACAATGCAGAAGAGGCTAGGGTTTTCGTGTATCGTATTCCAGTAGACAGGATTATTATATTCTTCAGGTGGTACATCAGGCAAGGGAGGTGCTGTTTCTGACCAGTGAACCGTCGTACGCGTCGATAAAGGGGTATCGGTGACGTAATAGTTATAACGCAAGTATTTAGGCTTGTTGAGCAACAGCGCCTCTGTTCTCGACGTTCGCTGGGCAATTAAACTTCTGGTGTGATCCTCCGCAGTTCCTGCAAACGTGTTTGTTCCAGCATGAGTCGGTGTCGTATGGACATCCATTCCTTGTGTTCCAGCGTTTGCAGCTCCTGTTGGATTTCTGTTTTCCACCAGAATTGGAAACGGCTCCTGCGCCACCACCGGGACCTCCATGTCCATTGTGTCCGGAATGATTGTCGACGTAGAGGTTGGAGTGGATGATTGCGTCTTTAAGGTCTTCATAGGCATGTCGTTCAGTGAGGAGGATATGCGTCCCGGGCCCAGATCGACCGCGTGCGGCTTTGTCGAACTGCATAATTCTGAAGTGCTCGTTCGTCGGCCTGGCACTGAACATGCTGATGATCCAATCCATATACTCGTCCCACTCATCTCCTCTGGCTGGATAGGCAAATCGCAAGGCTCGGCCATATGCTCTGGCTGCAATTCCCCACTGTCCGTCCGTCTCAACTTTGCGGATCGGCTTGGTGTTTCCAAGAATGATCTCATGGTTTCCAATATGTCCTCGGTTTTCTTGAGGAGCGCCAACATAGTGGAGTGACGAGATAATAGTGTCGAAGCAGGCGAGCTCTCCTCTGAGGACTTTCTCCCACTCAGATTGAGGGAAGTCTCGGGGCAAGTTTGGGGAAAGTAACAAGTCTCTTTTACATTTCTTGATGTTTCGAGTGTATTGCCTGAAGAACTTTGTATTCTCTGCGCACCTAGGATCTGTAGATCGGCGTCTAGTAGGTTTGTGTATGTTCCAGGCAAGTTTCGCTCGCTTGAACGACTTCTTTTTCTTTTCCTTGTCGCTGTCTGATTCTCCTGAACTGGAATCGTCGTCCGAGCTGCTACTGTCGTCTCCTGGGTCTGGATCTCCGGCCTCTTTCCCTTTACGTCCATAGATTGCATCCCTGATAAAACTATCTGTGGCTTTGTCGATGTTTCCGGGATCTGTTCGATTATCATCGGTTCCACGGTTACCCCGCAGGGGTTCATCGTGGTGTTGTTCCCTGATGGGGGTTGATGTGAACGTATCTGATCGACCTCGATCGGGCTCGGCTGGCTGGTGTGCAGGTTCGGTAACTCGAGACCCAGCCTGGACGCGAGACTTGCGCCGTCTGTCGGATTCTTCGAGCTGCTCGTAGTAGCTGTGGAGCTGTCGCATTTGGGAAGGCTCGGTGAAACCAGCGCTAGTAATCGCGACAGCAATGCTGGTACTGGCGACGGATTTTTCGATCTTTCCTTTCTCGAAGTCCCTAATGAAACCTTCGATTTTCGCGATGGTGTCTCGCTCGGGGCCGACGACAGACGATCCAGCAGAGGAACTTGAGGACGATCCAACTGGATTCGGTCTATCAGTGACGGGCTCTTGCCTTTGTGCAGCTGGTTCTCCTTCTGCATCAGATGCCGGTTGAGAAGCTCGGCGTTCGCTCGCCTTTCCATGTTTTGTCATAAGGAACTGAGGAAGTATGACGATGAATGGAATTCAATATTGTAAGTTCAATATATGAGGTTTCGCGAGCACTGGAGAGCAATCAGATAAATATCCCGCCCCGAAGAACACCCTACACTCACCTGGAGAGCAAACAGGAGAAGAACAAGTTAACGAGACATGTTCTAGACATTTTGCTCTCCAGGTTCACTCCCACGTGGGTACGCGAAACCTCTACCCCTATTGACCTTGCACAAATAACTTTGAACTCGACCAATAGAGGTATTACTGGAGGTACACAGTTTAGGCGAAGACCAGCGTTGATTGGGAGAGCCCACAGGGCCAATCCCTACGCTGGTTGTATATTGGCAGGGCAAGATGGCCGAGCGGTTAAGGCGTGTGACTCAAGCGTAGCTTACCTGCATTCGCGGGTTCTCATCATCGTAAGATGGCGTGGGTTCAAGTCCCACTCTTGTCATAGCTTTTTGCTGCCTCGTACAGGGAGCGTACAGCAGTCAATTACCTGTAATTACAAAGTGGACCCTAAGGCCGTCATCTTCAAGTCGAAAGATCGAGAGCTCGGGGATCACAGTGGCCAAAAAAAAGTTCGAGGTTGATACACTTTTATGGGCATATCTTCCCAGGCAACTAAACTCCTTAATTCCTTAGACTCTCGTTTCGTCAGCGCGCCTGAAACGACGCGAAACATCATTTGTACATTTGTAGCTTTAACGGTGTTTGGTGTATACAAGTGTAGGAACGTTCAGATCACTGGCATTAATACTCTATCACCCTGCGTCTGCACACGACTGGGGGGGATGGTTTCATTCCGGTAGTATGCGCTCGCGTCTTGAATCAAGAACATCCCCGGCCATTGCCGTCTCCATTGGCCATTGGCCGGAGATCCGATCGTACCCAAGAACAGACCAATTTGGTGATGGTGAAGATCGTATGTGAGAAAAGTCCAGAACATTGGAATGCTTGCTTGCCTGAAAAAAAACGAAAAATCAGTAAGAAAAAGACTAAGAAGGTTGAGATATGTTGTACATTCGGGGTCGGGCCTAAGGTCTTGGGGTATCCTCCGAAACGTATCCCCGAGCAATGTTCGATGACTGGATCGGACGTCACGGCTAGATAGACGTCAACGTTTGTAGATCTGTGCATACGAAACTGAGTGATAACGATGAGTACTGTATACTTTGTATGACAGACCATCATGAGGCCTCTCACCTGGTGGCAGCCAACCACAATCGTGCATCTCATAAGATCGTGAATCAGAACGCTGCCTTCCACCGGGGGAAGAAGTAGGACTGTGTCTTTGAGGTCCTGAATGTGCAGGGCTTGAATTTGCAAGGCAGGATCAGGGTTCTGAGAGGAGCTATCTTGAGAGGACGGAACAAGATTCACGATGCAGTGATCCAGGTCGCGAATGGCCAAATCCTCCGGCGATGATGATGGAGGCAGAGATTTCTCCGTCAAAAACTCGTGTGAGTGATTAGACAATGATAACCTCGTCGTTGGCACGGGTGTCGATACCGATGTTGGGGGGCTTGGGGTTACACTTGGGGCATTAACTGGAGCATTGGAGGATGTTGCAGGTTTCCGCTTGAACGCGAATTTGGGCTTTGGCTTTGACTGAGTTCGCAGTTGTGATAAAGAGTCTTGTAAAGTTTTTAGTTGCTACAGAATGTTGGAAGGTTAGAGATAAGATGAGATCAGTCCACTACGCGACGCACCTCTTCAAACTGCCGTTGATCATAACGAGGGATGAATCCTGTCGCATCCGCAAGACTCCTGACAAGTCTGGCCAATTCTGCGGTCAACTCTTGCAAAAAGTCCTCCGAAACCTGGACCGTCGAGGTTGCATTCCTGATGTGAGTTTCCAATTCTGTTAAGCTCGAATGCCTCAGATGGACGCGTCGAACGAGACGCAAGAAGGCACACCAGAGCGTGAAGTCAGGAATTGAACTGAAAAGTTTTGGGAAAAGGACCAAGTTGAGTCCGTCATCGTGGTTGCTCGTCCTCTCTCGCGCGCCTCAGTCACGCCGTCACAGAGTCCAACACGGTCGTGTCACATAAAATTTTTCAGTTCTAGCAGGCTGCAGCTCGAAAGCTCTGAATCCGGAGCGTTACGACGTTTTGACCTGCGTATTTTGGATTTGAAAAAGACATGACAACTGTGAGATTCGAACTCACGCCCCGAAAGACTAGATCCTGATTCTAGCGCCTTAGACCGCTCGGCCAAGTTGCCTTGTGAACAGTACGATGGTGCCTAAATCATATCCAAGTCAATTGATCGCAGCATGATGTAATACTCGGACCCAAGCAATAACAAACAAAGCTCGAAATTCTGTCAGTTGTCAGTTTCAAGCCACCATTGATCAACTTCTTTATGCCTTCTCTGGGGAAGTAGATATGGTGCCAGGACCCGCGCCTGATTCTCCCAGATCCTCTCAGTCTCCAGTACCATCCGGAATCCAAGGGGATCTGGAACTGGAGCTATTAGGTCTTGCAAACGCCCTCTACAACCTAGGTACCACGGTAATTAATGATTCGACAAAAGAGCGGGACAAGCCTGGTGGTGGGAAACAGGTAGGGCTACGAGTGTATGCCCCGCTCTATTCACGCAAACCCTTTCTGATACAGAATTTGCAGAAATGAAGTTATCGGTCACCTCGCGACGATCGACGACATGGGGCAGCACATCCCCACCATGATACCAATGCAAATCCTCAATGAAATCGATAATTCGCGAAATCCAATGCAACTCACACGTGAACGTTTGGAGCGCGCAGCAACCGAGAACCAGTTTATGAATGGCAAGATTGCTGCCATAGACGTGAGCTCATATGCTATTCCAGGTGATAATGATCCTATTTATTCTCCACAGTCATATCGCAAATACCTTGACGACGCGCTTGTCCAGAACTTTCCGGAGCTTGAGGGCCATTTCCGTGGGGAAGTCGGTGAAAGCCAGCCAGCCATGATCGACAGAACTTCAGCCCCCATTTTAAATGGGAATGGACATGCACTCTAATGCGACAAACCCTGACTGTTCATCGTTAACATTAACCCTGTTGCCTGACACTGATATCAGTCCCCTGGTTGCACTGGAAGTTTTTCGGGCCGTAGTTTAACAGATTATAGACGTGTAAAGCTTTGTAAGATAATTGTGTAATGAAATTAGTGTCAGTCGGACAATGGTTGCTATTCCGACGAATAGTTGGCCCATTACATAGTTATTGCCTCTTTGTCTTCAATCTTCCACTACCCACAAACGAACTTCTTATTTACGCACAACATACCCCTTCCTTGCCTCTCTTATACTCACGGACTGCCTCGGACTTTAATTAGCTTTCCCCGTTTCTGATGGCGGATATTTTACGATCGTACTCAGCGCTCTCAGCCTCACCATCGAAGTCAGAAGTATCCACCGTTCTCCAGTCAATCATCAATAGTGCGCGAAAAAACTTTTGCTGTCATATCATCAGTCTCTTACAGGGCTTTTACAGCACCACCTTTCTTGATCGATGCCTCAAGCCGAACAGAGCTCATAAAATGTTTGTTGCGAGATCTGAAGGCCCTCTCGATGAACAATGGATCACAACCGTTATCGTCAAAAGGTGCAGTTATACACTACTACGACAATCCCTGGCCTCATCTACGTTTGGATTAGATGCCGCCCAGGCGTTGTTGGCCGTCAAGGAGCTTGGAAAGAACCCAGCTGGTTCAGAATTCCTGGCCACCCCTGAAAATCTATCGACTTTGTTATCGTTGGCCGCCTCATTCAAAGACGATCCAGAAGCATCAAGTGAAGCTCTTCGGTCTGTCGCCAATGCAGTCTTTCTTGTTGAAAAGGCTCGATCTACGATTTTTGAGAAAGAAGTGGACGGTGGAGTCATCGTAACAACAATGCTCGAGGTAAAATGCCTCAGGACTGGATAATTTTCCCTTACTGAAGGAGATCTATTTCCAGAAAACATCCTCACCCGATCACATATTCGTCTTGTCGCGTATTCTCTTTCTTACGACTATCTCTCAGTCTCCATTTGTTCGAAATCTCGTTGAGGACAAATTTAATGGTCGCACGGCTATCGACATCATCGCCTCCAAGCTCGACATTCTAACGCCTGAAATTCTGGCTGGGACTAGAATGGCGAAGGAGGCTATGTCCGATATCCTCAAGCTCGCGTTCAATCTCCTTCTTTATTACCCCAAGATGGTCCGCACTAACTCTCAAACTGCCGAAGCTTCTACCTCTTCAGCTCCTGTCATCGGTGACTACTGGAGTCCCAAGCTAGACGGGTAGGCCTGCAATACATCTCTTTCTAGCAGTATTTGCTCATCATTTTATTTCCAGCATCCTGGCACCCGCTCTTCGTGCATTCACATCTATTCCATCTACATCTCCTAGCCCTATCGCTGCACCTCTTACTCACGTTATTCACGCCCTAATCACAATACCCTTTACGACGGAACTACGCCCAATATGGTTCGGCACTAATACAATCACGTCTCCTCGCTCCTCTACAAGTAATAGCCCAAAATCACGATCTCAAATGCCACAGCCTGCGACTGCCGGCAACGACCAACCCCCACACCCTGCCTCTCCAAAGCCAAGCACCCTCGACCGTGCATTGTCTGTTCTCGCCGCTGGACGACGATCGCTATCCCGGTCTCCACCAACTACCAACACAACCGGTCCTACAAATGTAGTTCAGCGCACCTATGACCTCGTGGATACCGCCCTGGCCCATTTCTTCCCCGATGCCGTCGATGTAGATGAACAGTCGGTGCGCGATCGCGCTAAGTGGGAGTCGCCTGATAACACACTCGACGACTTGCTTTCGCCTATTGTCATACTTCTCACTAGAATTTGTGCGGCAGACGAAGCGTCGAGAGTTCGTATACGACAACTGGTTATTCCTGATGATCTGGATCGTTCAGCGCCGCTGGAAGGGCGTGCTGACATCCTGGGTCGGTGCTTAAGACTTATGGGCAGCATCTATCAAGCCAGACTGAAGGACTCCATCGGAGAACTACTGTTTGCCATGTGTGACTCGGATGGTGAGCCTCATTCGTCTCATACCTCACCCCACCCCAAATTTTCGTCAAACAACTTATACTAACGGCATGCCCCCTCCCACAGCGTCTATTCTCTCCGCTCTCGTCGGTTATGGAAACGTCGCGGGCTTCCTGTACCATAAGGGCGTACTCAGCGCTCCCGCAGCTCCAAGCAGCAGCACATTCACACCCCCGCCGTCGTCTGCGTCCATAAATCCGATCACTGGAACAACTAATACCGTGAAACCGGATCTTCCAGATATGACGGATGAAGAGAAGGAGCGCGAGGCCGAGAAGTTGTTTGTATTGTTTGACCGCTTGGAAAAGACTGGTGCCCTGCCGCCAAACCAGAATCCTATGCGCAAGGCGATTCAAGAAGGAAAGATTAGTTTGTAGGTTTGCTGTGGATTTGTCTGTCTATAATACGAGGTATATCTTAATAGTAATATGTTGTTTTCCATCCAAAACTACACCATTGACAGTTGACATACGACAGCGTCGAGTCATTCCATCCTTACAGCATTCCATGTGAAATACGCGCATCTGAGTCTCGGCAATTTCGAGCTTTCTACAAGCTGCGAGATCTTTCATATCTCGTTTGATACCAGGGCAGTCCATCTTTCGCAGGAACCGTCCAGAGTAATGTGTAAAGAAGGGCGAAATGAGGTTTCGTCTGTAAAACAGTGTTCTGGAACGGGGTGTAATTAAATTATTCCCAAAGGTCAAATTCAAACAGAAGAGAAATCTCGACAGGTACGGTAGAATGGTTTCAACGGATAGTGCTGATGACCTTGGTAACCCAGAGCATGCATTTAATAAAGCAACAAATGTTGAATGTGAGGTTTGCGAGGCTCGTGTTTTCAGACGACGACTACCATGATTAGGCTACTGCTAGT
Organism: Tricholoma furcatifolium; assembly: GCA_018854895.1. Classification (NCBI taxonomy): domain Eukaryota; kingdom Fungi; phylum Basidiomycota; class Agaricomycetes; order Agaricales; family Tricholomataceae; genus Tricholoma; species Tricholoma furcatifolium. Next base: position 10,363 of record JABAJV010000062.1, read on the forward strand.
CGGAATTCATTTCGAAAGTCTCTAGTACCAATCTGACACGATCGAAGTCAGTTTAACGTGTTCCGAAAGGTGAGATAGGGAATAAAAGAGCCGTTAGTGTGAACGAGTAAGCCATTCGGAAGAGACTAAGCTGCGCCATTATTCGACGTGACAGAACTAAGTTGGTGTTCAGTGAAGTTGGGACTCGGAGCGCACCAGTCCCTTGTTTGGTTCAGAAGCTCCACATCAACAAGCGCTTCAGCCGGAAACCTTCATTTCACGCAATTAGTTTCCGTATTCTTCACCCCGACCTCCCTCATGCACCCGTCTTTACGCGCATTGTCTTCCAGGGCGCATACGCCTCTTATTAAATTCCTCGGAAAGCGGACATATCCTAACAGTAAGCACTCTAATTCATCTTAATCATGACGTCTAGTGATATAGTTACCTCGTATTTCCTCAGCACCCAGTGTCCGACATGCACACCCGGCAGCGCCCGCCGAGCTCCAAGGACGTTTCGAAGAGTTTTTGAAGAAGATGGAGTCATCTATGGAGAAGCCATTGACAGTCCTTGTTTCAAAAGGTGTAATATGCGACTTCTGGGAGGCACCAGAACGCCTCTGGAAGCAAGATATCGAAGAGACTGAGATTGACGCTATTTTGGTGAGTTGTCTTGTTCTGAACTTGACCAAGTGTATTGTTAACGGCGTTCCCTCAGAGCGGCGGCGCATCCCTACATTAATCAACACTTCATAGACGCAACTCGAACTTCATAATTGTAGATCTATCACTATTTATACACTGTGCCCAAGGAAGCTTCATGCCAGAACGAGAGCAAATTCAGAGAAAACCCGGTATATATTGGTTAATCTTTCTCAGCATACGCCAACAAATGCTTCTCGATCTCGGCCTCGTTCATGACGCGCCATAACCCCCGCGTCTTCTCGTCTTCGTCTGGGCTAGTTGACGTAATGCCGATTTCAATTTCCCCTGGTTTATAGTCTGTTGCATGCACAATCGACATGGCTTCAATTGCCATCTGTACAAGTTTAAAAGTTGAAAACAGACACCACCAATAAAACCAGAGATCATACCTCAATGACCTCGTTGCGACTCAGGGTCTTACCAGCCTTAACTGGATCGTCCGCACCTTTTCCAGAATCTAGCTTCTTCCACTTCTTCTCAAGATGGTTCATAGCTTCTTGCTGTTTCTGACCTGCAGCTGTCGCGTGGAAGCCAACAAAGTACCCAGCAGGATCAAGCTTGAAAACTTGAGGGCCCAGTTCGGGATCGACGCCGATGAGGATCATTGCTGGTGTTGACGATCAAGAACGGCGTCCATAAATGCCATGAATAGGTGACGTACCTATGCCTAGTGGTCGCATCGCAGCACGTTGTGTATACACTTGATTAATGTTGGCCATTCGCTGGGCAAGTGCGTCGGGCGTAATTTCATATCCGTATTTATATCGAAATTCTGCTGCCTCTGCGCGAGCACGAGTTACTTGAGCACGAGCGTCGGCTGCAAAGAAAGAAGATGAACAAAGGATAATGCCGAATAGTTTAAACCTGGCATACCGGTGAGACCAGTCATCACACACCCTATGGTAGGTGTGATGCTAAATAGGTGGGTGATGGTCGACGCGTCAAGCAATTTGTCCTTAGTAGAAGTATTAATCGGCCATAGATGTCAATTGCGGAGATCTCGAAACATACAGGGACTTTGCGTTGTGTTATTACAACTGATGTATCCTTCCCTCGTACAGATACTGCCGTATGCCCTGATCCGGAAATGGCCTTGAATGCATATTCTGGATTCATCAAGAGATGTATGAGTTCTTGAAGTTTAAGCGACTTGGGCTGAGTACTCACCCACTTGATAGAGGCGGCCCTCGGGGGAAAAGACGGTGAGATATCTAATTTTTGGTTAGATATTAAGTTCATAGAATAGATGTAAAACTAAAATCAAACCTGTCGTATGATGTTCGTGACATGGTGGAAAGAGACGAGGAGACTTGACAAGACCTGGAGCGAGGACGCGCAAGTCGTCACGCGTTTCTGTCACGGGTCACGTCACAGATCAACAATTTCTGAATTCTCTTTGGTGCCTTCACTGAGTTCGACGCTTGACTGGAATCTGCTATAACTTGACGACCTTACGCTTTACTACGAATCTAAACCATAATCTCAAGCTAAAATCTCAACTGGAGGCTATCAGGCGATAACCGGGTCTGCGTTTCCTCTGTGCAGCTTAGAAGACTGAGCAAGGAGGGTTCAGGATGAAGGAAGCGGTATCACATCAGGCGCCGAAAGTTATGTATGTATTGAGCAGCCTCAGTTAATTTCTTCGCGCTAAATTAACCTACAGCAAAAAATTACAGTTCAGTTTGCTTAATGCACAAGATACTGTAAAGATCTCTGAATTCGAAGTTACACATCGAGATCTATACACCGCAACAGATCGTTTACCTGTAAAAGATGGCGTTCTTGACCGTAGGCTGGTACGCATTCTTCCTTTCCTCCAGCTGCCCAACCATTCATCAAAATCGCAGGGTACGACCGACAAAAACGCGTTCTGCGAGACCTGTGGCCAGTCTTCAGTAAATTGCGTAGGTCACTATGCGTACATCAAACTTGTTGTTCCCGTATTTCACATCGGATACTTCAAGCACACAATCGGCATCCTGCAGGCGATCTGCAAGGTGAGTAGAGTGGCACTTTAAACTTTTTACCCCACTCAACGACCAGCAGACGTGCGCACGCGTTCTTTTGGAGGAACCAGACCGCAGAGTATTCATAAAACGATTTCGACGCCCCAATCTCGAAAATATACAACGACAGTCTCTGACGAAGGCAGTAAACACGATGGCCCGCAAATGTGTATATTGCCCGTATTGTTCTGCAACCAATGGGGCTGTAAAAAAGGCGGGTGCCTTGAAGATTATCCACGATAAATTTCGGGCGAAGAAGACTGCTGAAGAGATGGAGAAGTGGAAAAAGACTTTTGCGCCGGCTGTGGAGGCACAGAAGGAGCTTGCTATGTACATAAACAAGGCCGTACATGAAGATCTAAACCCTCTCAAAGTCCTTGACCTGTTCCGAAGGATATCCGATGAGGCATGCTTTCTCAGAGCATGTCATCCTCCTTTCACTGATCAGTATTTTCTTAGGACTGCGAGTTACTTGGTTTACAACCAGCTTTTGGTCGACCAGAGGAGTTTATATGGCAGTATATTTCCGTGCCTCCAGCTTGCATTCGTCCATCCGTGGCTCAAGACGGCGCCTCAAACGAAGATGATCTTACCGTAAAACTCACCGAGATAGTTTTCACAAATGCCTTGATCAAGCAAGGGCTCGCCAAGGGGTCTCCAACGCCTCAATTTATGGTTCGATTCTATCTTGAGTCTCTTTTTTCTTATCCTTATTTTTTTCTATTAGGAACAATGGGAGTTCCTCCAGCTATCAGTCGCGATGTACATCAATTCTGAACTTCCTGGCGTCCCATCGCAACCAGGACAAAAACCAATTCGTGGGTTTGTTCAGCGTCTGAAGGGAAAGCAGGGTCGTTTCCGTGGAAACCTCTCGGGAAAGCGTGTGGACTTCTCAGGTCGTACTGTTATTTCGCCCGACCCCAATCTGCGTATAGACGAGGTTGCGGTTCCGGAGCGAGTGGCTAAAGTTCTCACTTATCCTGAACGTGTAACCCCACACAACATGGAGAAGCTGAAGCAGGCAATACGGAACGGAACAGATATTCACCCTGGTGCGAACTTTGTGGCACGCGGAGAAAACAAGAAATTCCTGAAGTTTGGCAATCGGCATGCCATTGCAGAGGGGCTGGCAGTTGGTGACGTTGTTGAGCGGCACGTAATAGACGGGGATGTCGTTTTGTTCAATCGACAGCCGAGTTTGCACAAGGTGAGAAGTTTTATGGTCAAGATATAACACAAATTCTGATTTCAAGCTGTAGCTTTCAATCATGTGTCATCGAGTATGCGATCCTATTGTGCTCTAAATCAATCTTGACTCATTTCGATTCGTCCAGGCGAAAGTGCGACCTTGGCGTTCATTCCGGTTGAATGAATGTGTCTGTGGGCCTTATAATGCAGACTTCGATGGCGACGAGATGAACTTGCGTAAATATACGAGCATACAATACAGCCAATGAGAGTTCTACTGACTTTTCTTCTTTAGATGTGCCACAAACTGAAGAAGCTAGAACGGAAGCTCTGGAACTCATGAGTGTCAAACACAACCTCGTCACTCCTCGCAATGGCGAGCCTGTCATTGCAGCTATCCAAGACTTCATCACCGCCTCCTTCCTTCTCTCTCGCAAAGATCGCTTCCTCGACCGACGGCAATTTACCCAGATATGCTGCTACTTTGGTGACGCAAACATGCAGATCGATATACCGCCACCGACAATCTGGAAGCCACAACGGTTGTGGACTGGAAAACAGGTGTTTAACGTTCTTATGCGGCCCAATAAAAAATCCCAAATCCTTGTCAACGTTGAATCCAAATGCCACAAGTGGGAGGAGGCAAAACCAGCCAACTACAAAATGAATCCCTTACCGGACCTTTCTCCGAACGATGGTTGGCTAGTTATTATAAACAGTGAAATTATGTGCGGCGTAATGGACAAGGCGACCGTTGGAAGCGGCAAGAAAAAGTCTATATTCGGTGTGATCATGCGGGATTACGGGCCCAATGAAGCAGCCGCTGCGATGAATCGCCTAGCAAAACTATGTGCTCGTTACCTTGGTGTGTTTCAATATTTTTTTTTCCTTCTTCTGATTCTAATTTCATGCATTCTCAGCGAATTATGGATTCTCACTGGGCATTAACGACGTTATTCCCGGACCAGAGCTCAACCGTCAAAAAGACTTCCTTGTCGAGAAAGCATATGCTGACTGCCAAGACCTCATCCAAAGAGCTAAGAAAGGCAAGCTTGAAAACAAGCCTGGCTGCAACCAGGAACAAACTCTGGAAGCCTTGATCTCCTCTGTTCTGTCCAAGGTTCGAGAAGAGGTTGGTCAGATATGTATGAAGGAGCTCAGTCGACAAAACGCACCGTTGATTATGGCGACTTGCGGTTCCAAAGGTTTAGTGATTGCTTTGATATCTCATGCAAACCACTGAATACCTACCAGGTTCCGTTATCAATGTCTCGCAGATGGTTGCTTGTGTCGGACAGCAAATTATTGCTGGCCACCGTGTGCCTGATGGCTTCCAAGATCGTTCGCTCCCTCATTTCCCTAAGAAATCCAAGGAGCCCCCGTCGAAAGGATTTGTGCGGAATAGTTTCTACTCGGGACTGAGAGCAACAGAGTTTCTGTTTCACGCCATCTCTGGTCGTGAAGGTCTGGTTGATACTGCTGTCAAGACAGCCGAGACTGGTTACATGCAACGGCGGTTGATGAAGGCTCTTGAGGATCTCACCACCCAGTATGATCTCTCGGTCAGGAATTCAACGGGCGGCGTTGTCCAATTCGTATACGGTGACGATGGATTGGATCCTGCCTGCCTCGAAGGAGATCCTCATCCTCTTGATTTCGGCCGTGCCTGGAATCATGCAGTTGTACGTCTCCCTTTAATATGATTTGCCAAGGCCCATGTTCTCACAAACTACTAGGCTATAGCGTCACGCAGTGGTCGAGCCCTTTTACCATTTGAGGTCCTTGAAATTGCTGACAAAGAGATGTCTGCACCGAAATTTGTTAACGAATGCCCAGCCGCGTATATGGCAACGATTCGGGGCTTCATCATCGATAATGTTGTGCACAAGATTGCCAGTGCTCGCAAAAGTCAAGGAATGTTTGAGGCGCTCGAGCGTGAAGAGGAGTGGGATGAAGATACTGATTTGTCGATGGGTGCTTCGAGTAAGATCCTATCCCATTGCTTCTTTCGCGTATACGCTGAGGCTTTCTTGTTTAGAGGCAGACAAGGCAGTTGTGGACAACAAATCCAAAGTCACCGAAAACCAACTCAGAACCTTTTTGGATCTATGTTGGACGAAATATGTCAAGGCAAGAATTGAACCTGGTTCAACTGTCGGGGCTGTCGGTGCCCAATCTATTGGAGAACCAGGTACTCAGATGACCCTTAAGACTTTCCACTTTGCTGGTGTTGCATCCATGAACGTCACCCTTGGAGTGCCTCGAATCAAAGAAATCATTAACGCTGCAAAGGTCATCAGTACACCTATCATAAGTTGTAAGTTGGTGACCAGCGATAGCGAGGCTTCTGCACGTATCGTCAAGGGCCGTCTAGAGAAGACCTTGTTGGGAGATGTGGGTTGGCCTTTCTAGACGCTTTGTGTGATAAGCTAACTCTTACGCAGATCGCGAGCGTGTTGGAAGAGGCGTGGGCTCCAGAATATACTTACATCGGCGTCATTATCGACATGGACGCCATTCAAAAACTTCAAGTAAGCGCAATGATCGAATGTTGAGATGGACACTTTGCTGAGATGCTACTAAAGCTCGAACTAACCCTGGATGACATCAAATGGGCAATTGTGGCGGCAAAGAAACTTAAAATCAAACAAGAGGTAAAGCTCCTGCAGACTTCTATCCCTGCACTTTTGCTGAATGTGTCAAGTCAATTACCGTTCTTCCTCGGAAACATCGTCTTCGTATTTATGTCGACACTCAAGATAAGTATTACCGACTTCGTGAGCTCAAGCGTGGGCTCGCAGATGTTGTCGTCAAAGTGGGTTCTACCTTAATATAGAACCACCTTCTTTCTGAATTCTCCTCTACAGGGTGTCCCTACTATACAGCGTGCTGTCATTAACATCAAAGAAAAGACCGATGCCAAAGGTAAAAAAGGAGATAAGGAGCTCCTGGTTGAAGGTTATGGGCTCCAAAAGTGCATGATTGCCGAGGGTAAGTTAGTCGTGAACTTTTAAGTCCCAGTGCTGAACTATTTCAAAAGGTGTCGTGGGCGAACAGACTTCGTCAAATCATGTCATTGAGGTAGCTCAGGTCCTAGGCATAGAAGCCGCACGAAAGACAATCATCAATGAAATCCAATATACAATGAAGTCCCACGACATGATCATTGACCCGCGGCATGTCATGTTGCTTGGCGATGTCATGAGCTACAAGGTATGCAACAATGGACTTGTATTTTTTGCCTCCTCGGAACTGATCTAACTTCTTTTCTCCTAGGGCGAGGTTTTGGGGATTACACGCTTTGGCGTGGCTAAGATGAAAGACAGCGTCCTCATGTTGGCATCATTTGAAAAGACGACGGACCACCTATTTGACGCGTCTGCCTTTGGCAAGAATGATAGTATAGCTGGTGTGTCTGAGAGTATTATTATGGGTAACCCTGCGGCCAATTGTGGGACGTCAATGTGCGTCGACATCTTCCTTCTGAGTTCATTCCATTGAACGTATATCTCATTTTAGGCCTGCTCTGTTCTCTGTTGCGCCTGTTATCGGAAAGCCAAGGACCTTGCTATTTGAAAATGCTCTCTAGATATAGAATTATGACCTAACTTTATTGTTGTACCACTATATATGTAACACCCTTCCTTAGGGCGCGATCTCGCTCTTCGATAGAGTACACTATGTACTCATGTGACCTCTGAACGACATGACCTCGACCCTGCATCTTGCTTGCATTCTCATTTTCTTCAGCTTCTGAAATCCGAGGACTCGGCGTGCATTGACCGGGAATAACACACTTGCTTTGTTGATACCACTCGAAGGAGCAAGGGGCGATCTCGCCGTCGCAATATTATAATACACTATCAATACACCTAATCCCCACTGGCAGGCTTTGTTGCTTCTTGACGTGCTACTGAGAGCCACTGAGCATTTGCATTATTAATGAAATATATTCAGCCTGAGGACTCGTGGGCTAGTTCTGTAGGAATTCGAAGACAACGAACGGAGGTATGTTGATCAGGTATCTAGGGTTCTAGGTTTAGATCTAAGAAATGACCACGCCGCCAAATGTCGAGAAAACCCAGGTTTGTTTCAGGAATCCCAGTCAGGGAAGATAGGATACTGTCGTCGGTTTAGGTTTTCACCGAGGCCACTGTCAGTTTCAGCCACTATCTGCAGATTTGTTTCTGGCAGTGTGAGTACTATATTAATATTGCAGTGAAATCTCCCGTGAACTTGAAAGGAGTTTAAATTGATTAGTGATTGTGTGCTAATTGAAGACATAGATTTGTGGCTATCTGAGGGCAGTCGACTTTTGGTCGTTGTCGTTGAGATGGATTTGTCATTGCGCATATCGCAGTCTAGTCCAGGTTAACCAGAGGCTTAATATCTAGTTTGCCGTAAGCAGGATAAAAAACAACGTCACGGCGAGTATTATCGTTTGTAAATGTTCTGGACGAAGAAGATCTGGACCGAAAAGTTGCACACGAGTTCTGTTATGTGGGCGCTAGACAAGATATTGGAACTAGAGGGGCTTCGCAACATATCAGGAGAGCTAGAGGCTCCTTAGAAGCACGCTGATTAGGCAGTCTGTTGAAAGAGATTTCCAAGGCGTTCGAACCGGAACATTTTTTCAAAGAGATCTTTTCGAAAAAGACGCAGGGCTCAAGCTTTATCCGGTACGTTGCCCCTGTGCCATTCCTAGAGCCGCGATCTTGGGCAACAATGGGTGCGGCCAGTTCTAGTTAGGCCTTGAACTGTATTTTGCTTTTTCGTCAACTTGACCTACCAGTATAGCGAATCAGCACCAGTCGGCATATCTTCGCTGAACTCAACGAAAAGTGCCATTGACGTGCACACCCTTTTCTAATGTTATCCTCGCCTTCCAAGGGGCCTTGCACAGAGAGCATCATCGTTAAGCAGCTTAGATGTGTAAAGCACAGCCTATAGGTCATTTCGATGTTGTGCGATATTACGTAAGGTCCGAAACCCCTGCACTAGCTGTGGACTTGAGCGTCTTCAGCAAATTCTTGTCACATCCTGAATCGAGGGTAAGTATAGGATCCCAAGCTTGGGTGTGTTAATGGATAACGTCGGCTAAGAGCGCTTGTAAAATTATCCATAAGCCCTTTGCCATTTGGACCCCCTAATTACATTCCCGACAAGTCAACGATATATTCCTGTCACCTGTGCACCCCCGAGCTCACATCCTGCTCACACCACAGAAAATTTATTACATCGTGGTGAGGAACGTGGATAATTGAAGCCCATTAGTTATCGAACGTGTGTTGATACCTGTTGATACCTGCTCACAGTTATCATTCTCGAGATAATCGAAATGGGATCTTCCATCTAAGTGAGCAATTGAATTCTTGAGAGGACACGTTTGTGTCGCCGTAATGGTACAGTCTGAGCAAATGTAGCAAATGACTCTGCGTTAACGCGGGTCATTGCCGATGATTTAGGCGCTCACGTGTTTGGCACAAACTACAGCCTGCTGCTGTGGGGCACATTCCTCAAGGCAGTCTTGATGCCCAGCAGGCTCTCGCCGACGCCCAGTACTGCATCTATAGCATCGACAGTACGGTCCTCGCCCAGGCCACGAGTCTGGCGTAGCCGTAGCAGCTTGAAACTGAATTCGAAGCCATCAACTGGACTTTCGTACGTGTTTGCGGAGCCAGAGCAAGGCTCACCGTTGAAACCAGCAAAGTCGGTATTGCCTATGCCACCTAGGACATTTACTTTGGATGAGTTGGATGGAAAGGAGGAGGATGGTATGTCTATAAGAAGTATTCGATGCTACTCAACCAGAGATACTCACTTCAATCCAATCCCGCAGCTCAGCTGGACCCAACGTGCACACCGCTCCCTGTATCTAAACCTCCCACTCCTGTTCCCTCCCAGTCGAAACCTCAGAGTACTTCCATTACAGACCCTGACCAGCTCAGTGATGCAGTGGAACCACAAACGACACCCACGAACAGAAATGAAGACACAAAGTCTATTCAATCTACTGAAGACACTGCTCTTGCACCTCCCTCTATAATTATTGCTACTCCAGATGCCCCTATATCTGAACCTACCGTTAGTCCAACTACGCCGGTCCAACCCTCGACGTCCTCATCTTCTTGGTGGAGTTACGTCTGGAATTCTCCTTCAACGTCCTCTTCATCTGTATCTGCTGCTGATAACCCTTGTCCGCCATCTGAAACTGCAGGTGAACCCAAGTCCGTGAGCCGTGAGCCGTCGCCTACGCGTACTGTACGCGCTGCGTCGCCAGTACCGGAACCAGAGACAACAGAAACGCCGGTACCGACAGCAGACACTACATCGAAAGTTTCTACAAACTCTATTGAAGAGACTCCAATTGACCCAACTCAGCCTTCACCAGCAGAGGAACTTCAAGATCCACCGACAAATCAACTTTCACCTCCTCCCTCTACCTCCAGCACGTGGTACACGCCTTGGAATTGGTACAAGTCAACATCAGAGGCTACACTCGCTGTCCCTCTACAGGAAGATAAAGAGACCGACGAGAAACTTGCTCCTAGCACCCCCCTCGAACCTTCTGCACCTGAACCCGAACCCTCAGAACCGCCTCCACCTCCTCCGCCTCCACCCTCATCTCCAGCCCCCGAAATACTACCTCTCACATCGCCTTCCCCATCTCTCAACCCAATTGAAGCAACCTTATCTTCCAACCGTTCCGTCTGGGCATCTTTCTTCTCATCACGTTCCCTTCTCATCAAACGCATCGCCGCAGCCCCTGAGGGTACTCAACCAGAACTTGTAGAGAGGGACGAGGATGGTATGGAAGTAATGGATGTCCCTGATGATTTGAACGAGGAGACTCGACCTGTTCCCGTTCCAGGACCAGCACAAGTACAAACACGGGGGAGAGACACTGATGCGAACACGAGAGACATCGCCAAGTCGCCTGCGAAGAGACCTATATCCTCTATTCCTACTTCAGCCCCCTCCCTTACCCAATCCCCTTCATCTAAATCCACCCACTCTGCGCCACCATCCTCGCGGTCCTCTTCTCGCGGTGCAGGCCCGGTCAAGTCTAATGCCAACACCAAAGCACAGGCTCCTCCACTCGTTATTGCTGATTCCATCAAATTTACTGTTCCGCCTTCCCCTGCTTCCACGTCGACCGCTCCCTCAGCGAAACCCCCTTCGCCCACACCCTCAACATCTAGCACCAGGTCTGCTCCTCCTATATCATCATCCAAGCCCGAGCCCAAGCCATCACCATCATCAAAATCCAAAGTCAAGGGCAAGCCAGGCTCTGGCAGCACAACACCTACCTCCCAACGGCGCACGCCTGCCCCTCCAAACCTTGTTCTACCTGCTTGGGGAGATACATTCCATACCCTACCGCGTTTGCGGGCACCTCACTCTTCTGCCGATGGTGGTGCTGGGGAGAAGAGCGCAATGGGACGCGCGATGAAGTTTGTTAGTGGCGTTCTCTTTGCAGATTCGGAACCTGGGGACGGCGAGGCTGTTAAGGCTGTTGGTGCAGGTGCCGGTGTAGGTACGGAACGAGAAGAGAGTGAGCAAGAAAAGAGGCTGCGCCGCGAACGTGAGAAGCTTGCTCGTGAACGGGACATGCGTTTCCAGAGTTTTGGAAAGGAGTTACCGCGGGCGTTTGATGTGCTTCATCCCCCTCCCCCAGCCCTACCACCATCTCCGCCTGTATCTAAAGCCCCTTCATCTTCGTTCTGGGGTCTGGGGAAGGGCAAGGGCAAACAGAAGGAGCAGAATGGGACTGGACCTCAAGTCGAAGATGTGTTGAGAGGGTGCAAACGTGTGTTTGTGATTGGTGTGCATGGATGGTTCCCTGGAGCTGTAATGAGGAGCGTCATTGGTGAAGTGAGTTGAGTCTTCTTAATATTTTCTTTCCGTCGCCTTGCCTCCATCTTTTTTGATACATGCTAAATTGACTTTCAGCCAACTGGGACGAGCCCAAAATTCGTGAACATGATGGTACAAGCGCTAGAAGAGTTTCAGGAGGCGAACGGAGTGAAGCTTGAAAAGATCACCAAGGCACCGTTAGAAGGCGAAGGGACGATCGAAGGGCGTGTTCAGAAGTACGTAGTGCCACCTCACAGCTTCAGACGCACCTCTAAGTATTGCCATCACTATTCACAGGTTATACGCAAACCTCTTAGCAAACCAAGAATGGATGGATGATCTCCACGCCGCGGACGCCATCTTCGTCGCGACACATTCCCAAGGCTCTGTCGTATCCACGCACCTTCTTGATAGGCTCATTCAAGATGGGCATATTCATACGGCTCGCTCTGAATCTCTTTCCTCGTTCGCATTCACGAGTGGCGGTAACCCTGTAGGCAATATCCTCAGCGCTGTAGAGAGCGTAAGGAGCGTAGCCGAGACCTTTCCGCTGAGTATCTCATTACCCGGTGCGGCTCCCTCTGGAAGCGAGCAGAATCAAAAGATCAGGAAGCCACAGAGGGTTTGCTGTCTGGCGTTGTGCGGTATTCATCTTGGGCCGCTGAGGTACCTGAGTAGCAGTTCCTTGTTGCAACCGTATTTCCAGGTGGGTTCGACGATGTAAGGTGCTCTCTCATGCCTGGTACTGACGATGTGCGTTTTTACCTCTCAGTATTTTGAGACTGCCGCTGCACGTGAATTGTTTGAGTTCCAGGTATGTTTTTTTTAATCTTCTTTTTTTTTTGCTGGATATTGATATGGTACTAATCGACGTCCTAGAACACGGAGAGTGACGTATCAAAGAAATATGTGGCAGCGTTGCGAAGAGTCGTCGACCACGGTGTACGTTGTGACGCGTTTAGATGCACTTTGACCCGCTGCTTACTTTTGCCCTCACTTGCAGACGAAGATGGTTTATGTAGCCTCCCTCAACGATCAAGTTGTCCCTATCTACTCAGGCCTGTTCACGGCTGCGTCGCATCCGCTGATCCTACGAGCATTGTATATTGACGGCGATGCATACCAGTTCGTCTCATCTTATCCACGCTGTGATGAGTTCTAATCGAGTCTCCCTTTTTTTAAAGTTCTTCAGATTTCTTGTCAAACCTTCTCGTGCTTCTACTCCGGATCCTCAATTCTGGAATTTCGGATTCTGGTTTGACGATGCATCTCTCTGAAGCGACTGCTGGATCTCTGAACGGTGTGGGCCATTCAACTGCTTACGAGGAAATTGCTACGTACATGTACGTATGGCTCACGTTTTTGTATCGCATTGACTGTTGGCTAACTTGAATTGCAATGTTAGGTTGGCAGTCAAATACCTCTTCCTAACTAATGATGGGCTTGATGATCAACGTCCGGAACTTGTCCTCGAACCTTTCAATGCAGCAATGGAAACGAACGATTACGAGGTGTGTAATGCAATGGCCTGTGCTCAGGGTCAAGTTGACGAATCTCTGACTCAATTACGCATTCATTAGATCCCATGGGCGTTGCGCGACGTCATTGCAGATGAACGTGTGACGCACTTCTTTTCGCAAGAGATTGCAAATCTGAGGGATGCCTTCCGTGACTGGCATCCCAAGACCACAATTTTAAGAGATTTGAAGCGGAAGCTTCAGCCTATCCAACGTTTGTCATCTATGTATCATATTCCTTCTGCAAGCAAGTTATAGTTCTTGCATTCGGCATCGCCCCTATCTTACCCCTCGCACATAATACACCGGTCATGTTCAACTTCACATCGCATTACATAGCATCGGATAGCATTGACATCTCTTTCTTTCTTCGTAGATCATTCAAACATGTATTAGCTAGATATTTATGGCATGGTTCGGGTTCTTCAGTTTCACCCACTCTCAGTGGCTGGGACGTAATGTACGTATGACCTCAGATGCTGTTATTCTTCAGCCTTCTGCATCATCGACGTCGTCACCATCCACCTGCTTCAATCATTCTCCACCCATCGAACAACGCCAGCTCGCCTTCACGAGTAGTGGTTGATCGTAGGTAAGTCATACACTTCTTTGAGCTTCTCACAGGGAATGATAACTGTCGTAGGCGAGGACACGCTTTCATAATTTCAGATGCAACCTTGCGGCATTGTTTAGGATTCAAATGATGCCTTTTCCATGCCTCTGGATCCGCAGCCTCGAGAAAGGTGAGTTCTGAGATATCAATCGTGTCGGAAGCGGTGTCGTATAATTCCTTCATGTCGGTGCAGATAACGAGTGTTTCGATGGATTGAAGCTCTGCGATGGCAGAAACAAGATGTCGTTCCTTAATCACGTTAGTTGAAGGAATATGTTACTTTAATGGAGCTTACGTTGGACGTTACACCGCTGAACGAACTCAGCATAAGTGATTTCAACTCCGGCGCAGCCTTTGCTATTGCTGAAATCATCGTTGCAGCAGACCAATCATACCCCAATGACGAATGTGTCCAAGATAACGTATGCAGCGTCTCTGAGAACAGCTCGAGGTGTTGAATAATCGCCATCCCCACATCTTTCGTAAAGCGATCCAGAGAAACGAGTGCCAGAGAATTGATAGGTCGACCAGCAAAAAAGTCGAGCTTCTCGGGAAACATGATGGCAATATTACGGAGGTTGGGAAGGATGTCGAATGGAATATCTGAGCAGGCATGCAAGAAAGGATGGTTTGGAGCCCAACTTTCTATACTCGGCTGCGTTGCCAAGAAGTCTAGAGTGTTCTCTACGTTAAATGTCGGTGCATTCCCGGAGAAGGAAAGGAGGGTGAATGGGCACTGGGTGAGATTATGAGGGTTCAACGAAGGAGAGATGGAGGATCCGCCCACGACCGAGAGATGCTTAAGGTTCGAGAGAGAGAGGAATGCAGAAACAATAATGCTGCCTTCTGTATCCTCTTCGACGTCAGATGCCTCAAGACGGGCAGGAAATTTAAGTCTATGGACATGAAGAGCCTTTCTCTGAATCTCTGTCACGGTTGTGCACCAGGAAAGTACTCGCTTTCGATTGATGCTCGAGTGGCTCAGATCAACGAAGGAGTAGAGAAAATTCTCGGCTTCAAACTGGAGACTGGATGAGACCGTAGCAACAGAAGATAGGCTGCACGCGTCTAAATGGTAGAAAATTCGGGAGTACAACTCGTAAGGAAGCACTAGGGAAGTGTAGATTCAGTTAAATCAAATTATCCAAAGAGAAAACTTGCCTGGCTCCATTGAATACCAAACGAGATGCGCCTGCAGAGACCAATTCTCTAAGATGAGATCAAGGTGTAATTTGCAGCGCCATAACTGCGGAAAGACGGCAGTTTAAGTAGGTATACCGAACTCCGAACTTGTCGGTACTAGGTGGTGACTCGGTAGCTCCAAGCAACAGATGATTTATCTATTCTCATCACCATTTAGGCCTGCGGCTGCCTGTCAAAAAGGAAACATCGTGAGGACCTGGAACATGATGATCGAAGACCAACGTAAATAGAGTCGGTAAACATGTCTGTAAAAGAATAGTGACACATAGTAATAGGAACATGTACAAGGTACTAGATAACGAGCGGCGAGGATCAGACTCTGTAGAGGTGTGATACAAGTGTGGACATAGCCTGGGAGCTGGCAAGTAATAATACAGTCATGGCGCAGAAAGGGAAACAAGAGATAGTGAGATAGGATCGGTTGACAGACCAGCTGCGGAGTAAAAGCTAAGATGCCTTGCCCTTTCCTTTGCGGTCTGCGCGAGTGAGGCGAGCACGTCTCGGAGAACAGCGTCTACCTCAGAAGCGGAGCGGGGACGTCGCACCGTGGCAGTCGGAGCAGTCTGACCGTTGCTTGTTTCAGCCGGTAAGGTGTATACTCTCGTACCCTCATTGGCAGTGTGCGATATCTTCGGGCTACAGTTCGAAGCTTTTCCTACCGTGAACGCGAGTTCAGACAGAGGCTGAGTTCCTAGCTCGTTTTTCAGAAGGGAATGCTGAGGTTCGCCGCTCCAGACTTGGCGCTTACGAAGAAAGCTCGCGGAAGACGGGATTGTCATGTCCCCATTGTCAACACAACGGTCGGATGCTGGGTGGCTATGGGAGGAGGCAGAACGAATGGTTACACCAGTTGCATGAGACAACACTTCGTCCTTTCTATTCACAGAGCGTTTCTGAGCAAAGGCCCTACTAGTAGAAGAACCAGAGCGAGAGCTAAAGATGGTGCCAGCTGCTACCAGTCCGGTGGTCGTAGAACTGAGAGATTTTGTGCCTTTTGTCAGACGGGTTTGATCGCGTCTAAGGGTTCCAGATTCAGACGAATCCACCTCGTGCTTCGACAAAGTCTGTCTCTGGGCTTGGGACTTTCTGCGACGTCGACGATTTTTCTTCTTAGGCTTCCTAATAACCTTGGAGGGAGGCTGATTTTCATTAGGTTCGTCTATGTCTTTTCTAAACCTTTTTCTTCGCGAGTTGGATGACGAGGATGAATCCTCGTCGGACGAGTGTTTTGCAGAGCTGTTCACCATCAGCATAATAAATGCTAAGACGGGAGTCAAGGCAGCGCACACTTTGAGGAATTCATTTTCCAGTACACCCACTAAAAGACTAAAAGAATCCCGGATGTCCGCGAGGCACTCTTGGTAGGGATATGTAATTCGGGTCTCGTTGACAAGCAGCTCAAACAAGTCGCCTAGTTTCTTCGTGCGAACGTTCGAAATATCGACACCAGGGTAACCGAGATCGCCTTCTTTCATTAGCACCGAGAGAACAGCATTACTGCAAAGAATTGGACGTGCACGCTTACATGACGTTACTTGACGAGTGCCAATGATGTCGACCGAAAGAACTCACTTTGAGGAATCCCACATTTTCGCTCATTGGCGACCGACGCCTGCGTAGAATCAGATGTATGAAGTCAGCCAAGAAAATATCGCCCAAGTACTCTCCGATTTCTTGAGCGGGAGAAAGTGTTGATACACCGTAAGAGGGAAAGACAAGACTAGCATGCGAGAGACGGATAAGCGATGGAGGAGACCACATGTAGTCCTCCACGGCCTTTATAACGCTTAGAACAGCAGGACCATTGGGGTTGGAATCAAAAGCCATCGAAAGGTATAGCTGAAAGTAACAGACCGGCTGTGGCTCGAGTGAAAGTGAACGTTGAGTTTGTGACCGTCACAACCATGGTGGAGGAGAGTAGTATGTATTACTTATAGTAGCTGCTGGTATAGATGATGTACACAAAGTATTATGAACTAATATGTAAAAATGCAGGATAACATTATGTATTGGCTTTGAAATCTAGAAATTTCACTGTTGTGCGCATATAAGCAAGACCCATAAGTTGAAAGAGATCGAACTTAACGAGAGAACTTACAGATGCCAAAGGGCTGAGAATGGACCCTCCGGACCCTCCCCGGGCCAGTGATGACGGATAGGTGAATGTGAAATCATAACTCTCGCCCTTTTAATGGAATCAGTTGGGCTGTAGGCAAAGAAATAACCATCGAAAACGGACTTGGCCTAACGGCATACCCGTCTGCTGAATCTCGCGTTTTCTTTTTGCTTCTCTCACCAAAGTTTCGTCGATCCTGGATTTATGGTCAAGAAAGATCAAAAAATGAAGCAAGGCGACTTACTCAGCGGCTAATTGGATCAGAGGTCTAAAGACTGGCTCTAAGAATTGCACCAAAGAGTCATGACCATCAGAAGTTGGATGGATGAAGAAGGTACACAAGATCTTGAGGTCGTCCCTGCTGAAGGCAACCTGTTGCTTTCGGGTCGCTGACACGGCACTTGCGGCGGCTTTGAGCACCAATTGTATAGCATCATGAGAAAGTACAAAATTGGCTCGGGCCTAAATGAAGATTGGTCAATATATGCATCATTTGGTAGATTAGTATGGCACTATACAACTCTTACTGTCACTCGCCCTGGCCCTACGTCACTGTATGCGTTTACAAGAAGAATACGAACGACTAGTTCGAGAGGGATTGTTCCATCTAAAATCCGAAGCTCGCGTTCGTTGTAGTCCTGAATACTATATCGCAAGTTGCGTGCCGCGTCAAGATACGGGAGAACATCCGATGGGAAGACATAGGTAGACATGGCAGGTTTAAGGAATCGCTCAAGTATGGTACGACTGGGCGGTTGATTGAAGCACATGTCGAAGAGTCGTGGTGATTAGAAAAGAAGTGGAGTGGTGCAAAAGAACTCAAACATGCCACGACAAATGGACGCGAGTCTTAACACTTATTTATATGCACATAGAGCGAGTTACCAAGATTATGACAGTAGGCGGATTCTTCGAAAAGTGACAAAACGGTTATACCAAAGTGCACGCTACAAGAGTAAGGCAGAATAGGTGAAAAAAGACAATGAGCCAATACTTTCTGAGCCAGATTTCTTTGCAAAACACCTTGATCATGACGGGCTAACGGGTAGTACGTAGCTTAAGAAAATGGATGTGCAGAGCTCCACAGAAGGTCAGAAGGGGTAAGTGGGTCTATCGCCCGACCGCCAGTTGACTGGAAAGTCACCTGCGCAGTGATTATTATAAGTAAATTCAGAGGAATGAAAAAAGCACGCACAGCCTGAGAGTTATCGTGCTAGTGGTGATTCCAATCTTGAACGCACGAATTTGCCATCGTCTAAAAGCTCAACATCAACCCCAACATCTTCACTGTTAATCAGTACATATCCTGAAGTAAAGCTGAGGCCTCTGAGGTTGTGACTGGTGAACAAGTTATGGATGTCATAGATGTTAATGACAACAAGTCGACTACCGACCCTTTCCCACGTTGAATTGATTCTCAATTTCTGTTTAACTAAGACTTTTACAACGCTGAACAGCGCTTATCTAAGTCTAGCCACTCTTCCATAAAATACGAGTAAAGATAGATTCTATTCCGTTGTCTAACATCATGCCGCTGTCTTCTTCTGAAGGCCCTTTGGCAACTCCTTCACGAAAGGCAAGAACTCGCGCCCTTGCATATATGGCCGCAATACCTCTGGAACGACAAGGCCCTGCGAAATCTCTATCAACACACGACTTCATCCTAAATGGAGACGCACTACACACCTCGGGTGTCTGATAATTTTCGACCAAGCAGCACAATGCACGCTCCGTCGCACACAGGGTGCCGTTCAACATGTGGACATACAACTTCCTCGTCTGGTCCTTGGACTTGATACCACATCTCACCTCCAGTCTCCTAGCCTCTGAAGCAGAATTAACTTAGACAAAAGGCTCTTCATGAAGAAAATTGACACTCACGGTAATCTGTGCAATTCGAAACGGACACGAGCTCTTTATACGCCTTTTGGAATGGGAACCATGCCTCCAAATCGTACTTCTGTGCCGCCGCAAGGTTTAATGCACCCGACACGATACCAACGACGCGATATCGTAGTCCAAGGCTCTGGTAGAATCCCTCGCTGTTCGCGATCATGGTGTTGAACATTTCCCAGCTGGATTTGGGATCGGTGATCACGAATTGCTCGACCTTCTCGAACTGGTGGACGCGGAAGATACCCCACATGTCGCGACCAGCAGAACCTGCCTCTTTCCGGAAGCAAGTCGAGTAACCTGCGTATTTGATGGGTAGCTGCGACTCTGGGCTTTCGAACCACTCATCGGAGTGGAAGGCCGAGATCGGCTGCTCAGAGGTAGCGATGAGGTATTTTTCGTCGTCGGAACCTATGACCTATGGTGTGGATTGTGTGAGAATAGAATGTGAGTGGGAAGAAAGGGAAATAGTCCACCTTGTACAGCTCTTCGTCGAACTGATCGAGCTGGGCGGTCTTGGCCATTTGCTCCTTGTTCATGAAGAATGGTGGTTGGATCTTCTTGTAGCCCTTCGACCGTAGGTAATCAAGACCATACGAGATCAATGCTTGGTTGAGATCAATGCCGTCGTTGGTAAGGAAATAACCTCTGTGTCCTGCGATTTTAGCACCTTGACAAATCAGAATAATGCATTAGATGTAGTGCTGAAAGAAAGCATATGATAGAAGTACCTCGATCCAAGTCCATTGCGTCTAATCGCAGTAATACTTCGTGATGGGGCAGAATATCTGGTCGTGCCGCAGGCTCTTCAGCCTCAGCAGCGGGGTACCATGTTCGTAGTGTGACATTGTCGTCCTGCCATGAGTGACTCATGAACAGTTTGAATTTTTGGACGATTGAAACTTACTTCGGTCAAGCTAACAGGGGCATTGGGTCCAACAATATTTCCGATAGTGCTAGCCTTTTGTCGCATCTTGATTTCGAATTCTTTGGCCTCTTTCAGCTTCGCCGCAACTTGCTCGTCAATAGCCTTTTTCTCAGCCACAAGTTCGTCTGCGGACTCCTTTGCCTGTAACCCAAGATTACCAAAATCACTATTCTGGTATCTATCACTCCCCGAAGAAATTACCCACTTTTTTCTTCGCTGCGATTTGCTTCTGCACTTCGTTCACCTTTTTGCGTAGTGCATTTGTATCAAAGTCCACTGGGATTCCACAGATGAATACATGCCAAATCCATGCCGATCAAAGAAAAAAACGCACTCTTAACCCAGTCTGCATACATCTGGATGATCTCGTCGACAATCTCGACAGAGTGACCGCGTTTCCGTTGAGATTCGCGGATCTCTTCTGCATTTCCGCCTTTGCTATCAATGAAGTGAAGGAGATCGAGCGTCATTGCTGGTATAGATATGAAGAAAGATCGACAGAGATTGAAATAACTATTGAATGTGACAGCTTGTGACTCAGGATCAACTTGGAGTCACAGGGGCGCTTGACTAGACTTGACTTGCAACTTGGCGGCAACACTTCGGTATGTACACCTCCTCTGGCTGTACATGTCCAAGGCTATACCAACTCATTTGCGCGATGCACTATATCCAAAACCTAGACAGTGCGCTTAGATCTAGACTGGAACCACGGCGCGTCTTGCTCTGTACTGAGATCCTTTTCTGGACTTCGCACTTCCAATATTTCTGGCTTGTCTATGCACATCTACGCGTTTTCATGTCGTTGGCTAACCTATCCGGAGTTTCTCCACATCCACGTCTCCCCCAATTGACAATTGACGCGTCCAGCACGTGAGTTGTGTGTTTGCCGAGAGAGTGCCAAACAAATACAATTTCCCCAGCCGGATCACGGTTCGCGTCTGTTCTGAGTTACTGCCAGCTCGACCTTCTCCTCATCCCACTATCAAGTCGCGTCAAAATGTTCAACCTCATCCGCAGAATATCTTACTCTGTCATTCCCCGTCCTGATAGACCATGGGCCGAAGATGGTGAGCACACTGAGCACACGCTTTTATTATTTCCCCGCAAACGCGTTCTAATTTTTTAATATTTCCGTAATCCAGCAACGTCCAATGCTCCAACCAAGGGGAAAAAACGACGCCTCAGCACTACTGAGCGTGAGATGGATGCAGACGCAGACGAAAGTTCGCTGAGGAAGAAGAAGATCAGGGGCGAACTTCCAGATCTGGAAGGACGCACCGAGTCCGAGGTGCCCAGTTCACCTGCGCCTGAAACCCCCGTCGACACTACAGGCGTAAAAGAGGTCACGAAGGGTGTGAAGGAGGTCGATCTCTCAAAATCCGACCAGCCTGCAACTGATATCGCCCCAGAGACCGTACCTCTCCCTGGGGAGGATGATCTTGCAGAGCTGGAAACACCAATCTCTCCCTCTCTTTCTGCAGCTGCAGATACTGTAGAGGAAGACATTGCGTCATCGGATAATGGAGAGTCTGTTGCGCCCGATGTAGTGGGCGATGCAGTCTCCGATGTCCCACCCGGGTCAACGACGGAGGAGCAAGCTAAGCCTGCTGTGGAAGAGGAAAACAAGACCGACGACACGTTCCCTGAGGCCCCTAGGACCGAGCCGGTAACCGAAACTAAAACCGAGCCAGTGGTCGAGACGAAGGAGGACGACGCTGAACCCTGATTATAATTTAAATTTTACGACCGCGACACGAGCCCATTTTTATGAGATACCCCGGAGTTTAATGCCCTGGATAACCCTTTGTTCTACCGCAACCCTTTTATCCGCCACCCTATAACTGTATCATTCATCTGCTACATCTCTACTGCCGTTTTTATACCACGATCGACTGCTATCTGGTTTAAAGTTATCCAACTCTCTCCTCTCCTTCAGTTATTTTTGCTTATCTTTATCGCTACTCGTGTATCAAGTCCTGAACATTGCATTTACAAAGTTTTCAATACAATATACGGAGGTCCTCAACGAGATCTTGTTAATTGTAATTGCTCCTTGCTTTTTCGCACATTGCATGATACAAAAAACAAAATCAAACGTGCTGTGTCACTAAATTTGTGATCGCCTCTTACTCCCACAATGCTGGACCTTCCTACTGCCTTCGACCCTTCAACATGTGTCCGTAAAGGTCTCTGCCCTGTAACAAAGCTTCGCAGCCAAGGTTCCGAGCTTTTAGAAAGCCACTCGCTGTATTACGAACAGCATGGCCGTGGGACTAAGTACAAAGTCGTGTTCATAATGGGCCTCAACTCGAGTTCGTTCTCTTGGGGACCGCAGGTTGCGCATTTCGGCAAGTCGACGGAACACACTGTGTTAGTCTTTGACAATCGAGGTGTTGGGAATTCTGGATACCCCCGAGGGCCATATACGTGAGCCAGGCCACACGTCATACTCCTGCAGTCAGGCTAGAATTAATTGACATGGAGTATCTGAAGCACCGCTGGAATGGCAGAAGATGCCATTGCTTTACTTGATTCCCTTGGTTGGACAGAAGAACGCGATTTGCATGTCGTCGGTATTAGCCTTGGGGGGATGATTGCCCAAGGTCAGTATTAAACAAACGTTGACGTGCTTGAGGGGATACTCACCTATCTTAGAACTTGCGTCTAGGATACCATCCCGCATAGCCTCTCTTGTTCTTGCGGTTACCACACCTGGTGGGCGACCATGGAACAATTTCCCTCCCGTATGTGATGACCTGCCCTCAGTATGTTCTAAGCGCTGACATTTCGCAACTAGTGGACTGGGTTGTCCTCTCTCACCAGGCTACTTTTGACGCCGGATCCAGCGAAGAAGGCCGAAGTTGTCTCGCACATGCTCTTTCCTATATCATGGTTGCGAATGAAGGCAGAGAATGACCCTGCAGATCGTACGAACCGCGAAGCACAAAATGAGGTATGCGCCCTTCCAAAGTATGATTTTCATTTATCCAGCGTGCATTAACCATCCCCCAACTAGTCATTTATCCGACGCGTGGCTATTACCCAACCCCAAAGGCTCATGGGGCATATATCCCAAATGGCCGCTGCCCTTACACACCATTGTTCTGCAGATCGCCTACGCTACATCTCGAGCTCTATCCCTAAGATTGTCATTCTCACAGGCGACAACGATAATCTCGTTTTACCCGCACACTCTCTTGAAATCAAGGCAGCGATGCCGGAAGCGGAATATATCCAGTGGACGGAAACAGGACACGGAATACATGTACAACGGGCCAAGCAGTTCAATGAATTGCTGGAGCGGACCTTTAGAGAAGGCCAGGAGCGCTCTCAATCGTAATGATTAAAGCCGTTGAGGGACGGACGCTAGCCGGCTAGCGTGTTATTACATATAGAAGCCCGCAATACAGAATCGTTCGTTCCAAATCTGAATTATTGCAATTTGCACACGTTGAAGACGTCACCTTGTTTTACAGTTATAGTCATATGTTGAACAGCCCTTAACTGGCAGGCGGCAGGCCAGGTAGATCACGATCAGATCAATTCAGCCAGGCCATTATAAGCTCGGCCATTGTCTCGTTAGATTTTATATAAATTCTGTGCTTTTGCTCCTTCCCCTGATTCACTGGTTTCCAACTCGTGCAAGACAGGCTATACGATGTCATTCGAGTCTAATCCCCGCAGGGTCGACCCGCCAATTCCTGCCATTCGGCCTGGAAAGCGTCTTTTTGAAATCCTCAACCACTCACTCGAACGCCAAAGACCATTATTTGACGACGCGACGAGAGCTCAAATTAACGATCATCACAGCGCCCATGTTATGCACGACTTGGACGACACCAACGTTGGCGCCTCGAGGTTTAACACTGCCTTCACTTGTACTGTCCAAGCCGTACCACCCGGTGCCTTTGTTCCGCCCCCTCCCGTTAGCGGACTGGGTGTCTCGTATTTAGCGGTGGACAACGAAGTGCAAAGGAGGAATCTTCAAAACGCAGAACAAGAAGCTCAGGAACAGTTACAGGGGCTTCCAGAAAACGTGGCGGCATCGCTGCGGGATATCCTCATCTACAGTAATATGCAAAAGCAAGTTCTCGGTCAGCTAGCTGAAGAGAATGCTCGACTTCAAGCTCAAGTTGAGTCTCTTAGTACTCTTATTCGCCCCCAGTATTTGCAAGCAAAGCCCAAGAAGCATATCCCTATGGTACCAATTAGTAAGTCGTCACGATCATTTGTAGCACTCAATCTCTCAATTTCTGTTAGATAATTCTATGGTGGTATCTACGATGCCAGCCACATCACCTCCGACCATCAGCTTGGCAGGGCACAGTTATCCGTTCACAACTTTTCCACTTTCTCAAAACTCTTATGAGAAGGAGAAACAGTTAAAGTTCATTGCCAAGCTCGAGGCCGCATACCCCGTTGAAAAACTGGCAAAACATCAATTTGAATGGGTACGATCAAACTCGGAGTGCTTGGAAGACGAGTGGTTGCCTGTTTACTCCCACTGGCGCCCAAAAGGCAAATATTCACAACCTTCAATTACCGAGATCTGGGAGGAATGGCATCGCGGACTCGACGGTTACTTATCTATTAAGCAGCTGAATGAGACTTGGGGCGCGCGTTGGCGTCGAAATTGCTCAAGTGCAAAGACCGAGGCATCTCGTCGCAAGAAAGTTATCGCACTTATCGAAACTATCGGCGGTCTGCCTGGGTGGGATACAGAACGCGCTGTCGAATATCTTAAATCGACGTATCCCATACCCACGACATCGGTAGCTTACCTGAAGACCCCGCGTACCTTCATCGATCACATTCAAAAGAAAGATGGCGAATTCTTCAGGGAAATAGTTGCAACGGCTGCGAGTAGCGGAAGCTCCCTGTAATCAAACTGTATGCAGAGAGTGAAATGAATTACAAAACACACAAAGAGCGATGTGCTAGAAATACATAATATCGTGACGTCCAAATCAAAGAGTCACTGAATCCGACTTCGAATGGGATGCAAATTACTCAAGGCTTCTCGACATCGTCGGTGTTCTTCATGCCTTGCGCGTCAATGGAGTCCGAATTTCATTATTAGATAGGTATATTGCTCTACGCAGTCGTTCCATTCTCGTGCACATTCCATGCGCCTGCATCGCTCAGAGCACAGCCCCCAGGGCATTCGCATGTACCACCAAGGTCCTTCGGCAGATTCTCTTTCGGTATCTGCTTCAACAGCTCCTCTTTATAACTCCCTCCCAAAATCTGTATCTTGGACTGTGTCACCGGATCTAGCCATCCTTTGACCGCTCCCCATATTGCGGTAAATACCGTGCCTGCGTTGATGACGTAGAATTTGCCCATAGTCTCAGGATATCTGTTCTGTCCGATCGACGCAGCCGATTTGAGGTAGCCCGAAACGTTGTTATAGAGACTCCAGTACTTCAACACGCCAACGCCATCTAGATCGAGGATCGTGCATGAAGTCTCGACAGGATAACCAACCGCCTTGGAGCATGCGGGAAGACGATCATTCACAAACGTCTCGTATTCGTATACTAGGCGTTGAAGGAGGCGATGCGCAGTTGCTTCGTCCATTTTGTGGTTGACGATACCTTTTTTAAGCCGTTCTATATAGATTGGCCTGCCATCCTATTCAAAATCTAATTAGAGCTGTAATCATAACAAACATGATAACCTTACGATGTCCGTCTTATGGTAGTATTGAGGGTAAATATCGCGGAGCTTTTCCAGGTCGTCGAAATTATGGTTGCTGTAGTTAATGATGGTAAGGTTATAGTGAACGTCGCCTTGCTAGAAGCACAGACCTGACGATATCATCGACACCAAACACCTTCCTCCACGCCTCTGCATCGATCAGCATCGCCTTGGCCAACGCAACGTCAAATTTTCTTGCGCGCAGATATCTGACACAAATATTATTTTGCAAACGATAGTATACCAGCTTGGTTACTTACCTCAAAAGAAAGGCATCGTCCATTCTTTCCTCAACGAAAATACCCTCTTCAATCAGCTCCTTCTTGAACTTTTCGAGCGCGTGCAATTGCATCACAGTGAGATTTCCAAGTCTCCCTGGAAGTGGCTTATAGTTAGGATTTGTGACGCCTGGTGGCATCGGGCTCGCGCTGGCGGCTGAAAGTTCAGTGGACATGGCTGGCAAAAGACTGGGGATAGAAACGTATGATGAGGGACTGATTTCTGGCGTTAAGCGGAGTTTGTCAGCAGATTTGTCAGCGGCGCACAGCCAAATCTGAACGCGACGATCTTTTCTTCATCCTGTGCTAGACGCGTATTTGGATCGTTTTCTAACAGGAATAGCATATTTTGATTGTATTTCCTAGATCAAACCTCGATAGAAAATTTTCACAGCTTCTGTCTTCTTTTTTCCCAAACGCAAACCCCTGATAATCCCAAGCACAAGATTGATCTGCAGCAGTGGTTGCCGCCATTCATTTGTTCAAGTCAAGAACGAACAAATAGATATCTATTCATCTTCTATGTAGATCACAACAGATTTCAGCGGCGGAAACAGGGATCCACACAGCACAGCATATAGCTAGTTGAGTTGAATCACAACTATTGGCAGCAATACATGGGTCACATGTATCTGAGGTGAAAGAGGTTTTTGGGGCGATAAAGGAGCGTAAGGGACGTGTGAGGTGCTGTAGAATACAGGTGTGGTTTGCTAGTTGAAGTGCAGATTGTAGTCATTAGGGATACAGACGGACGAAGGATAGAGAGCGACATAATGTGGAAGGAGATACCACGAGGAATACATCTAGATAATGTCCCAAAGTTCTTCCAATGCGCAACAGAACTTGTAAACACTATATCAGCGGTACTGAAACGCTAGAAGAATGTTTAACACCAACCTTGCCGCATGCGACACTGGCGCTCAGCGAGTAATCGCTGATACTAATTTTTTCATCGACATAGCCGTCGGCAAAGTCATCCTTGCCACGCGCCATGGCGCCAACGAACACCGCTATGTTGTGGGTAGTTGGTAAGGTCGTGAGGTACTGTGACAAGCGAACGGTCGGAGAATCGCCCGAGAGGGCTAGGGAGACGCATGTTAGGCGATTGATGGTGAAAACGATATCAGTTACAACTCACTAAGCTTAATGGTATTTGGCGGTAGGTGATCAGTCACTGGATTCTATAGCGCCTGTTAGGTGGCACGCCTGATTAGATAGTTGAAAACTTCACTTTGATGACTTTGAGCAGTTTTTCGGGTCCGTTGACGCCTCGGATAGATAACTTATGCAAAAGTTGCACTGATAATCGTGATAATATCAATAAAATTCCTGCCGATTGGCAAATCAAGCTTTAACGCACCCATGAGCCCGCTGAAGCGCTTAAAGGTTCTCGGAATTCGAACATGGGGGTTCACCTCGATAAGGACCCCCTTTGCGGTATGGATGTACACTTGCAGCAACCCCGCCTTGTTCAAAGGCGAATCCAGGAGCGTCAACAAGCACTATAGATGAGGATTTGGTTAAGCGCAGGACTCTACGACAAAAACGATAGGAGATTTCCGCACCTGGTGAGTAATATCGGGTCTAGCATCAGCAATATCCCTTCCTGTCTTGGCCAATATACCCTGGTGGTCATCGCAATTAAGCAGGGTATATTTGACCTCTGCCTCCTTCCCATTCCTTCCCTTACCCGAACCCCCGCTTGAGATCCGGTATGCCTCGAGGCATGCCTGCTCCAAAATAACGTATAGGCGTCGGTTGGATGATGCTACGCCGCCGCGGGCAACGTGCGCCTGCACAGGCAGCATGGAGGGATTGGCGACGATAGGAACCGGGTTATGTGGGTTCTGGGCCATTTTTGCGCGTGATTTAGAAGCTGGGAGCGGTTTGGTAGGGCGCTCTTTGGAGGTTGTGGTGTTGTCCGAAAGAGCGGTGAGAATAGTGGTGGTCTGATCTTGAATTGGCTTAGTGTCAAGCGAATCGATTTGCATGCCCTGGCTGGCGTCTATTTCCGCGTCTGCTTCGTCGGAACTGTGCGTTGGGCTGACTTGCCGTCTTCGCTGGTGCGGGCGTTCTCCAGGAGTCGATTTTGGACGAGGAGGGGCGTCGATGGCAGGCGAGTCAGATTTTTTAGGGGTCGGATGATGGAGTTGGTCCAAATTCTTGTTGTCCATTGAACCCGAATGGCGACGGCGACGAGCTGGAACGATCGAATTGTCCATAATAAAAAAATTTGTCGGTTCTTGTCGTCGTCTTAGGTGCTTGGGGCTATCGCTCTATGCTGTAGGCTTGTGAAAGGGAAAATGGAGATGCAACAACTGGCAACAACCGTACCACTTGCTGCTTGCAAAAGTTTTTGGCGACCACGTGGGTATAAATATGGAAATACTGCCGTGATTCAGTACGTACAACAAACTCTGCACTTCCTTCAAATTCAAAGCTTAATAGGGCAGTCCGTTTCAGGTAAAAATGGAGATCGTATATCAGTCTGCGTGCAAGCAAGGTGTCAGTCTCAGAGAAGAATCTCCAAGACGTCAGGATTCAGGACAACATGCTCGCCTTCCATCAGAATAAGAGAGAATTCATAACTGCATTCAATATAGTACGTATGGTCCTGACAGAGATACCACTTCATGTGAAAAAGATAGCAATCGTAAAGTAATAACCATCCAATATCCACTAAGCCAGCTCCTCGCGCGCTTAGAAGCACTCTGAACAAAAGGTTGTCAGGACCAAAAAAATAAGATACGATGACAAATACGTACTGCGGTGAACGATGCCGGGGCCAGACTCGTCGTACTCTTGCTTGGAGCACCAGAGGTTTTGGAAAGTGCTGAGCGAAGCCAAAATAGATCCACCGATCCAGACGGAGTATTTCCGTTCGGGGGGTGCAACAATCTTGACCTGTACAGAGTGTATGTTTTGAGTATCAACCTCATGACCGTTATTTTCCAAATACGAACCTTCATGCTGGCAGGTGACAGTGACGTCAACTCCTTCTGCATACGATCAGAGATACCAGGGAACATGGTGGTTCCACCAGAGAGGACGACGTTTCCGTAGAGATCACGACGAATATCAAGATCGCACTTGAAGATGGAGTTGTAACTGCGGGGGTGGCGTCAATTGAGCGGCAAAGATCGCTATAATCGGACACATACGTGGTCTCATGGATACCAGCAGCTTCAAGGCCGAGGAAGGCTGGCTGGAAGAGGGCCTCAGGAGCACGGAATCTAACAGAGTATATTCAGAAAAATGGAAGCACAGGCAAAGAAATTACCTACCGCTCGTTACCAATGGTAATAACCTGTCCGTCGGGAAGCTCGTAGCTCTTCTCGAGGGCAGAAGATTGAGCGGCGGTCTGGAGCTCCTGCTCGAAGTCGAGGGCGACGTAGCAAAGCTTTTCTTTGATGTCACGGACGATTTCACGCTCGGCGGTGGTGGTGAAGGGGTAGCCACGCTCCATCAAGTTCTTGATCAGGAAGTCGGTCAAATCACGACCAGCAAGATCAAGACGGAGAATGGCGTGGGGAAGAGCGAAACCTTCGTAGATAGGGACGGTGTGGGTCACACCATCACCGGAATCCAGGACAATACCAGTTGTACGACCGGAAGCGTACAGAGAAAGAACGGCCTGGATAGCGACGTAGAAAGCGGGGGCGTTGAAGGTTTCGAACATGATCTGGGTCATCTTTTCACGGTTGGCCTTGGGGTTGAGGGGGGCCTCGGTCAAAAGAACAGGGTGCTCCTCGGGGGCAACACGGAGCTCATTGTAGAAGGTGTGATGCCAGATCTTCTCCATGTCATCCCAGTTGGTGACGATACCGTGCTCGATCGGGTACTTGAGAGTAAGGATACCACGCTTCGATTGGGCCTCATCACTTAATATACGGTTATTAAATTGGATGAGGCGCGCGATGGAAGCGCGACATACCCGACATAAGAGTCCTTTTGTCCCATACCAACCATGACACCCTGGTGACGAGGGCGACCGACGATGGAACTGCGATGACAAATCAGTACGCATTGCGCGTTTTGTGATGACCTGGCACTACATACGGGAAAACAGCGCGAGGGGCATCATCACCTGCAAGAAGTATCAGTATCTATAGACTACACGTCGCGATTTAGAAAGTTATGTACCAGCAACTATGAAAAAACACGAGTTAGTAGATTGACGCGCCGATTAAGAGATAACTCACAGCCAGCCTTGCACATGCCGGAACCGTTGTCAATAACCTGATTAATAGCAGAAATTGAGATGTTGAAGAATATACACGAGGTTAGAAAGACATACGAGCGCTGCGACTTCTTCCTCCATTGCTGATGTTCGTTAGACTAAGATAGAAGAGAAAAAGAAGATTTAGAGTGTATCGAACTAGTTGTTGTGTTAGTGAAATATATATACGATAAGCGCAGTCTGTAGCTGCGGACGGCGATGCTTACCAGAGGTGTTCGTTGTTGGGCGAAGGGGAAAGTGTCACGTAGGCAAAGTCCGATTCAGTTTCACTCCTCTCTCGCTTATCGGATTTGATTTAGGGCCGGCTTCCATTTGGCTGCGCACATATGGAGATGACCGCATTGCCACAGCACTCAGTTCCTCAATCGCATAGATCTTCGGGCATGTCGGGTCTTCAGTTACGACCGCACTCATGTGTTCCTGTTGTTGGAACTTGCCACATAATATCAGCTTAAGCCCCGGAGGAATATCGCTTGTGGGCGGCCGGAGGGTTTCTCGTGATTCTTTGACAATTTGTCTCATACAAAAAGAGCCAGTTGTTGGGTTTCCCAAGGTTCAGATCTCCACCCATGCCTCTGCCTCCAGGACCAGCATATCTTGCAAATCGCCTTCCTAGCCTTGTTTTACCTTTGATCTCCGTCTATGTCGCCCAAAGGCTCCTCCATACCTTTCTGCGGATCGACCTTCCCAATTGGGCAGTGATCGTCTCCACAATTCTTGCAATACCGATTGGCCTCCTACTAAAAGTCTCATATAATGATTTTATTAACCGTAGGCAGGCTGCCGCTTTAGGCGCCGTCTTGCCTCCACGCGTTGAAGACAAATATCCCGCTGGTCTTGGTTTACTTATTCAGAGCATTAAGAACCTCAAAACTGGATATCCAGGTTTGTCCATCAGGTCATATGTACCTGGTTCAAGGGCCCATATGTCACCCTCTAGGCGAGAATTTTGACGACTGGTCACAAAAGTATGGCAACACCTTCAATCTCAGAGTCCTTTTTGAAGACCGAGTAGGTCATAACGTTGACGCTTCGACGCCACTTACTTACATCCGCAACCAGATCTTCACTGCTGAGCCCGACTACATAAAAGCGATTCTGTCCACTCAGTTCGACGCCTTTGAGAAAGGTGGTTGCTACTCCTCCATTTAGATCAATAAAACATCTGACCACTCGCCCCAAGGACCCAATTTTTACCTTCAGCTGCACTCTTTCCTAGGTACCGGTGTATTCAACTCCGATGGTACGTTCATCTGTTATGTACTACTTTGATATCACGGCCTGATCCCTCCGGTGCAGGTGAGATGTGGAAGTGAGTCGCCGGTACTCATAGTCAACATTAATGAAACTCATACGGCTCTAGATTTCACCGTGCCATGACCCGGCCCTTCTTCAGTAAAGACCGGATTACCCACTTCGACATCTTTGAGCGCCACGCCCAAGATGCCATTCAACAACTCAAGGCCAGACTCAAGGAAGGCTACCCCGTTGACATTCAGGTATGAGTGGTATTTCATTAGCGTTTGTTTTGAAAACTGTATGTTGATATATGACAGGATCTGGCGTCACGCTTCACGATGGATTCCGCCACTGAGTTTTTATTTTCGAAAGATGTACAGTCTCTCGGCGCCGGACTTCCCTACCCACATTACTCTTCCCTCGCTCATTCAGAAGCCGCAGAACGTCATCCTGCCAATATCTTCTCCAAAGCATTCGACGAAGCACAACGCCTTCTTGCGTTTAGAGCTAGATATGGGGCCTCCTGGCCATTAACGGAATTCTGGAAGGATAAGGTCAAGGAAAAGATGGTGCCCATCTTTGAATTTATTGACCCTATACTTTCCGCGGCTGTCGAGCGAAACAAGGAACTTAACAACGGTGAAAAGCTCGGCGCGAACGTTGACCGCGAAGTTCAAGACGGAGAGAGCTTAATTGATCATTTGATCAAGTATACGGATGGTAAAGGAATCACATTTTTAGTGACAGGCTGACTGATCCAACTCGGCTTTCGTAGATCCTATTGTTCTGCGCGATGAAACTTTGAATATTCTTCTCGCGGGAAGAGACACGGTATGTAGTCCTGAACCTCGACCTGATTTTTTCTTACCCCGAGCCTTCCTGCAGACCACCAATAGTATCTCCTATGCGATTTACATGCTTGCCAGGCATCCAAACATTCTCCGCCGTCTACGGAATGAAATCTTGTCCAAGGTTGGCAGTTCTAGGAGGCCCACATATGATGACATGAAGGACATGAAGTATCTCCGAGCGGTGATCAACGGTAAATGGAGCACCTGCATTATTCGTCCACATGCTTATGCCCAATCGCACAGAAACTCTGCGACTGTACCCAGCTGTGTAAGCGTTTGATTTTTTCCTCTCCTCGGGAATGTCCCCTTTTTGACACATATATTCTAGACCTTTTAATGTTAGGTGAGAAGTTTGGCTTCCTATTTCTCCAGCCCCATTTATAACACCGACGCCGTGACAGAACGTCCAACAAAGCGACCTTATGGCCCTCTACAATTGGGGGGAAACCCTTTTACATTCCTGCCAGTACTAAGTCAGTATATCCACCAATCGATCCACCCGTTTGTCTCATTATCATGTCAGAACTCCGTACAGCGTGTTCCTTATGCATCGCAGAACTGACTTGTGGGGCCCAGATGGTGTGTCACGACCACTACTGAGGAATAGAATCGCAGTACTGACATCATTTAGCAAATGAATTCGATCCTGATCGGTTCCTCGACGACAGACTGCGCAAGTATCTGACGCCAAATCCATTCATCTTCTTGCCCTTCAACGCTGGACCGCGCATTTGTCTTGGCCAGCAGGTGAGTCGCTTTCGCAGCTCCAACGTACGCCGCAGTAGCTTAATGTCCTGCGTCGTAGTTTGCGTACCACGAGACGTCATTTTTCCTCATTAGGCTACTGCAGTCGTTTTCTTCGATTACCTTGGCGCCTGAGGCGCAGCCACCTGAGTCTCTCCCGCCTGCGGAATGGGCTGGAGCGCATGGCACCAAAGGTGATTCAGTTCGGCCCAAGACATATTTGACTATGTCCATTTATGTGAGTGGTATTTTCTACCGTTTTAGTGACATTTTGTGCTTAATCGTGTTTAGGGTGGATGCTGGGTGAGGATGGAGGAGGATATTGAGCCTGTTGGGGCAAGTTGAACCATTGCGTAGGTTTTTTATGTACATTCCTGTAGTTTTTCTTTATTCGACAACTTTATCCTCACTTCCACATAATTTCTCGACTTTATGCCCAGATATGGGTCCCGTGTCGCTTTTGCGTGGGTTCACCCACACCTGATCAGGCTGGTATAGAATTCTGATATGTTGATGGGGTTCTATAGCTTCATTGCCAGTTTACAACATGGGTCAGTGTTCCATGTTTTTAAGGTCGAGGCCAAAAAAAAACTGGTAAGAAAAACTGAATGAAAGTGTCGATGACAGGAAAATGGTTGGACAACGGCAGAGGGGCCGCAATTATCTATTTATCACTATTTCAGCTCAGTTAGATGGGCCTCAATGTGGGATATTCGACATTGAGTCTTACAGAAACACTCGAGAAAATGCGTGTGGAAGCCGGTGTTTCCCGTACCGTGTTTTCGTTTTCTATTACTCGGCCTCCTTTTGAGCCTGAATTAGATCGAACTATTTCATTGATACACATGTGTGAATTTCATGCCCTCAAGCTGCAAGAATGCTGTCGATGGATGGATGGATGGATGATCTCTGTTTAACGCCGACAAGCCACTGTGCGGGCTAAGAGGCGAGCTAAAAAGCTAAGTAGGTAGTGTGTGTAAGGTAGTAGTGTGTATGTAAGCGTATGATCCGGACTCTTCCTAGTGTAGCTGTAAGATATCGTATATGAGCTGGGGTCGGCGAAGTGATGTAGCGAGCATGTAGGTTTTTGTGTGTAGTGAATAGAAATTAGTAGAGGAAGAAAGAGAGAGAAAGGAAAGTGAATAGAGAGTTTTTATGTATGTACTTGCCGCTAGGCGTCGCGTGCGTGCGTGTATGGTGGTCGCGCGTCCTGTGGTGATCCCCTCGCTCTCTAGAGCTTGTGCGGTGTGGTCTTGCAGTCCCACCCGTTGATGTGTCCTTTCCTCTATTCCCAGCTCCCCGTCCCCTCTTCGTCCTCCATCTCCCATGTCTCCTCCACCCTCCCTGTAAATTCGTCCTCCTCTGCCAGCTTAGCCTGCCAAGCCCACCAATCCTCTACTCCTCGGTCATTTTCGTCGTCACCCTCGCTGGGCTTGACTCGTTCGC
>JABAJV010000063.1:3250-44855 GCA_018854895.1 Tricholoma furcatifolium
GGCTGGGACTGCGGCAACACATCATAGCATGGCCTAAACCAAACCTAGTTGGAAGCTAAGTTAGAAGGAGGATCAAATAAAGAACTCGTGAGTAAGGGACGTCAACCCCATCCCAAAGGGCTGGATTAGTTTATCACACCCCGACAGGTTGGCGTCTCGTCAAATGGAGAAAAGGATCGTCCCGGATCTCCTTTCATCTTATGAACCACAATACTCTATCGATATCCAGCAAATGTTTGGGAGCTTGTGAACTGCAATGGTAAACGTCAATGATAGAGATGAAATGATCTTACACTGCTGATTCAAGCGACTCGGGGTACTAGTGGTCGACTGAGCTGAGCACACTCACTAGCCACTTTGTGGGTCCACATTTTCGTCAGGGTCTTCTGACAGGAGCGGAGGCAATTCTTTAGAAGCTTGGCGTAAGCCCCCATGCGCCGAATTATCTTTCTCGGCCTATAATAAAATCGAGCGGGCCTTGTCATTCCTACTTCCACTGCTCAAGGTTTTGTGGTCCAATCTCATTCGAGCACCCATACCATGGAGGTATGTGGGCCATCGATCGAAGCCACGCCGAATCGAATGCAGCATCAAGACTACGCACAGATGCTGACATCGTCGGCGTCTACCTTGCACGAGGTCAGTGTCAGTTGGATTCGTTCTTTTGTAGTTCTCTTCACCTTCGAATTCCGTATCCAGTCACCCATGGTTGGAAAGGCACGGCCGGAGCCTCTCTCAGCCTATGCTCGCTGGAAACTAGAGGAGGATGAAAGATTCTACACGATCTTTCCTGAAGCAAGATCTGCAGCCCACCAGTACGATACCCTGTCAAGTGCATACCTTGTAGGCACAGGATTCTACTATGACGAGGAAGGCCGCATTGCGAGGTCTGATGAACCCATGTACTACGATAACGCCTTATCAACGTCGCCCTACGAGGATAATTCAACGAGCCTAAACGCCTCGTTGGCACTCTACGATGGTTATTCCTGTAGGGCCTGGTACAAAGATTCAGACCTTTCCCGGGCTCTTGTGCTCCCGTCGCGGGAGGGCACAACGGGAAGCAACGCCCCGTCACCAGACCACAGCGACGTAAGTGGCAAATAAGTTTTTTTTTCGTCCTTATGTCTTTGCTAATAGCCGCGACGCAGTCTGAAAGTGCTCCTGACGAAATGATACAAACTAATCTTCTGGTTCCATCTCAGTACCCTCAGCCATCGACGGTCATGGATTCCCTGCTCTCTGAAGCGCCGACGTCTCAAGATACCTCGTTGCCACAATTGAGTGGCTATCTCAACTACGCACCAGATAACACAACCCCAAAAACAGACCCCATGTGCTACCCATACGCTAATGCATCACTTCATCATACATACCCTCAAGCTCTTAACTTCTACTCTGCGAGTACAACTCCAGCTGGCTGGCCTTCAGCAATGTGTATGTCCTCCCGCAGTATTCGCCTCAGTCCACTTCCTCCGTCTAAAAGACCGATCGCAAAAAAGCCACCCCTGGCATGCCACTTCTGCCGTGGCAGGAAGATTGCATGTGGTCCCCCGGATCCCGGTAGCTCTGATAGAAGTTGCAAGTAAGTTTCCTCGCTCCTATATGAACCAGCCCTTCTTGGTCAGATGTCTGTCGCGCACTATACCCTCAAGCTATAGCGGCCATGAGATGCGTGCTGACAGAGAGGGGCATCAACCTCCTTTGCTATAAACTCATGTGTAGCTCAACTAACACGTTAATTTTCTTAGCCAATGCCAGAGGCGGTCAATTAAATGCGAATACCCTGCAGAAAGCCGTCGCGGCATGCGCAAAAAGAACGCTCTGGCGCATCCCAAAGCTGCCGTTCCCAAGAATAAGGTTGGCAGGAAACAACGAATATTTGAATAATTAACTCGATCTCGGGAGTTCTTATTTTGGGACTATCTTTGTATGAAGTCTTTCAAGTTGACTTGATGGTGACGCATGGTTTTATGCTATACATATATCGAGCTGGCATCGGTGGCTCATGAGTTACTTTCTTGATACCCTCAGCTGAGGACCGATGCCCCTTTTATCTTAACTCATCGTATATTTCATGTATGTACATAATCTTTGATATTCAAGTTTAGATATTCAAGTGAAAATATTCTGACCATTGTGCTCTAATCGGCGCAAAGGGTTATGGGATATAAAATGCCTTTCATAGATTCTGGCCTAAATATGTACAGGTTTGGGGATACATACATCGATATCCAAAGAGGGTCCATACTAGATGAGGAGATTGGTGATATACTATGTGGTAACATGAGATTAATGAAGTTAGCAGGTCTAAACATCCAGCACATTGGGAACTACGCCCGGCGAACTTGCTTTTGAGGGCGGGTGGAGCGGCGTGTGGGAGGAGTTGCTGCAGCATCCCGGTTGTCGGCACCTTTCCCAGCAATTCGAGCAGAAGCCTTTGATGGCGAGCATGAGGCCTTGCCTTTTCCCCTCGTCTTCTTAGGAGGTGCAGGCGTAGATTCCTCGTCCATCTTTTCATCAGCAACAACAACAACAGAGGACTTATCGCCAGCTGAAGCCATAGAGGCTTCCTCCGGAAGAGGGGTCAGCTCGGAGTACACACGTTTGTTAGCTCCCTTGGGATTCGAGCTGCTTGGGCCATCTTCTTCTTGCTCGTCTCTAAACTGTTGAGCAGCAGCATTGGCGATCATTTCCGCAGGTGGATCTGGAAGACCGCCATTTTCTTGCGCATGCAAAGCAATGAGGCTTCTACGCTGGAGAGGTGCAACGCGGGATGGTTGGCGACCTAGTCCATCGGCTGCTGTGCCTACAGAGGATTGGATGTGGAGATTTTGAAACTCTGCATTTACGGATCCACGAAAGGAACTTTGGCTGTCGGTGCCATTAGCCATCATCGAATATTCGTCAGAAGGTAGGGTGTTTGTTGCATGGTGGGTAGCGAGGCCATAGACAGGTACGTATGATTTAAGCCACGGATGCTGAAGAGCCGCTGTAAGAGTCATTCGTTGACGGGGATCCTCTTCTAACAGACGACGAATGAAATCAGTAGCTAAAGAAAATAAAAAGTCAACTTGGTACTGGTGTGCGAAGTTTCAATTCAGACCATTTGCACTGGCTCGAACAGCGGTCAACAACGACCACTCGATGGTGCGCTCCGCGACGCGAGTACGAACATCTCGATTATCTTCCTCAACAAAAGGACTACTATATGTAAGCCTGTATGACAGTCAGTAGGTGTAGACTTGCAAGAAACCTTGGACACGCACATTGAAAAGACAATAACGCCAGTGCTCCAACTATCAACGACGTTACTGTAACCTTGGTTATTATGTTGGAGGACGACTTCAGGCGCTAGATAGCTTGGAGTACCACACATCGTCTACGCAAACAATTTAGGCTTGACTTTAGCCCAAGGTGCAGATTACTTACCCTCAACATTGTCATATTATCAACTAACTTGGCAAGGCCAAAGTCAGCAACCTTGACCCTGGGAGGATCATCTTTGGTTAGAAGGATATTCTAAAAGGCCATAAGAAAAGGGAATGTGTTAATTAGTGAACTCGCGGACCTCGGGCTTTAGATCACGGTGAGCCACGTTCTGGGAATGAACATACTGTAGTGACATAGTGAGGATTAAGACCAGAGAGGATCAAAAATATCTTACGGCAAGAGCATCGCATATCTGGTATGTGATGTGTTGAGCTTCCGGTTCCTCTTGAAAAGCACCAGGTTTGATTTAATCAGAGCCGATGAAGAGGGAAAACTCTTGTGACTCACGAAGACCCTCCCTTTTAACGATATACTCAAGAAGGTCGCCGCCTTCCACGAGTTCCAAAACGAGGTCTGGCCACAGCAGTAAGGCCAGATATCTGAACTAAGCGATATATGTCACGTACTGAGATCGTTCGTACCCTCTGGGAAAAAGACTTCCTTCAACTCGCAGATGTTAGGATGTTTGAGCTTCGACATGATGTTGATCTCCCGATTAAATGCTTCCCTTCGAGGCTGTGCATTTTGTTCTCCAGGCGAACGAACATTCCTAGTGTCGTGTATCATCTTGACAGCCACAAATTC
Source organism: Tricholoma furcatifolium (assembly GCA_018854895.1). NCBI lineage: Eukaryota > Fungi > Basidiomycota > Agaricomycetes > Agaricales > Tricholomataceae > Tricholoma > Tricholoma furcatifolium. The sequence goes on from JABAJV010000063.1 coordinate 7,328, forward strand.
GCCCGAATTGCGGGAGACTGCTTTCATGACAACCGCAAAACTACCCTTGCCGAGTTCGTTGATCAGGTCGTAGAATGCATAGAGACCGGTCGTAGGTGGGCCGCTTGCAGTATGACGGTAGATGAAACCTACAGCGCAATGATAAGTCAAAAACATAGAGCAGACAATGATGAATCCTGACGATAGTCTTCGAGACTCCCAGCTTGCGGGACAGGTGAGCCAAATGCAATCTCATCTCCTTCACGAAGGACACGCGTGAGACCGCGTCCAATTTTGACGCCATTGATCTGATCTAGCGTAAGACAAAGAAACAAGTGGTAAGAAAAGGCACTCACAAAAGTTCCGTTGCTCGAATTGTCCTGAACGATAATGTTCATAGTTTCATATGAACCATCCCAAGTAATGGTGCAGTGTTGGTTGCCTGCCTCAAGATCAGCAATAGTCACTAGCATTGAAAAGGGAACATTGTACTCACTAATTTTGCCTCCGGGCAGGACACAATCATTTTGCTGCTGGTTACGACCCAGCCTATATTTTGGGGTCATTTTCCAAAAGTCAATTCGGGCAAGTCCAGCAGCACAGGGCTGGAGATAGCCCCAAAGGTGGCCGTTCATATCCTCGACTGTTTGCTGAGAGGCTGGCTGGGTTGATTGGGTCTGCTGCTGAGTCTGAGTCTCTTGGGTCTCTTCGACATCATGCATAAAGTCGTCGTTGGAGTCGTCCATTGTAGTTTGGGAGAGAGAAGTGATTGATGAGGGAAAGCGGGAACGGCTCAATGTAATAGAGTGCTGTTTGTTTTAAACGAACGCGTTTTCAAGCCCCGATGGCCAGACTCACAGCTTTGACTGAGCTTTGGCCCTTGGAAAAAGTCCGATGGTATTGTTCAAAAGTGAAAGGGGTGGCAGTTGATGGATACGACTTCCGTTGCGAATTCGATTTCCGCAAGGAATACAATGAGAATTTCCTGAGTCTTTGGCTGAATCGATACGTCAACGATAGGAGATGTCACGCAGCACAGGCAGTGGACCCACACAATGCGGTCGTGTCGCCGTAAAACTGGGAAATATCAACTAACTAGAGGCACGTGCACGCGTATTATTCACGTCACGTTCAACCTCACCATCCTCAAGCGCGAAAGTTGCAATACATTGTCAAATATTACAAGAAAACTGTCGAGCAACTCGCTCAACAAAATCAGGGCCTGTTCTACAGCAACCTCCCACTACGACTCCATCCCAGATACCTCGACACTGTTCAGCAGCATGTACAGCCTTCTTAAGCGAGACGGCCTCCGCGTCCTTCTTGTCTGCAGATGCAACCATCCATGAACGAGTCGCAGCATCAAAAACATCTCCGCCGTCCGGATAGAGAACAAGCCATGGATGGTAAGAGGTCGAAACTTGTAGCTGTTCAACGCTTCCAGTAAATTCCGTGGACAGATCATAGATAAACTCTGGCGCAGTGCAGTTGATACCAATGCCTGTTGGAACTGGGAGCAGCTTTTCCTCTAGCGCAGCTTGAACTACATCGCAGACAGCTGGGCACTGATCCTCACGGGATCTCTGAGGAAATTTCCCACCTGGAAAGACAAATGATATCCACCAGGGTTTTTCAACAAATGTTTCCCCTTCTGATATTAGAGTATCCTTCAACGCGAGCATTGCATGTCGGATTGCAACGGCCTCGCGTAACAGTGGTACCGTCTCAAAAGCAACGATATCGATAATTTTCCACGTCTCGGGATCCCTTGCGAATACAAGGAGACGTTCCAAATGGAACTGGGTCAACGCAAGGATTGATTGACGATCGTCATCCGTATCCTCGTCAAACGTGTTGTACAGAGTCTCTGCCTCCGAATATCCCATAGGTCCATAGGGTGGTGGATAGAACCCGCCAAACTCTTGAGGGGGCGACAGGGTTGCACCAAACGGGCCAAGTGATAAAGCGATCTTGACTACGGTAGTTTCCTGCCCTTCAAAAGAACTCCGTGCTTCGTTGGCCAGATGAACGCTCTTCAACATTGTTTCCCTGGCCTCAACATCAGAAAATCCTGCTTTCTTGAAAGTCTCGAAGGAAGCTTGATAACTGCAGCGTTGTCAGACTTTATGATACATATATCGCGGCAGATACTGACGTTGAAGTCATTATAATTTGGGCACCGGCCCGCAAAAATGCCAGATGCACATCAACGACGGCTCGAGGGTTGTCGAGTATAGGTTGCGTTGACCACAGAGGGGACTTCGCATTTAGAGTAAGCGCCTCGAGCATCGTCCCCTATTATACAGTTAGATGGGCATTTTTCCTCGACGGGACGACTTGCAAGCCCTCCATCCAGAATAGCGGGCGATGTTGGGTAAAGAGCCATAGTGCTACAAATGGTAAACTAATTCCGTGACTTCTAACAGGGTAGAGTCACCTCACATGATAACAATGTCACAGAATCTTGTGCAAGTTGCTGCCCGTGTTCTGCATTCCGAGTCCAATTTCAGTCTTTCAAGTTATCCCTGCACAAATGCCTCGCCGTATTGATCTGATTCACGCAAAAGCTGACATTTATAATTAATGGGTTCTGATATCATAGCTCATCCGTGAGGGGTTTTCCGTAAGCTGACGCGCCAACTCAAGGGCAAAAGTCTAGATTAGAATGTGCTCCAGGCAACTCGATACAAACGAGGGATAGTTGATGTTACACATATACGGATTGATATTTCATCTAATCTTCAGGTTGGTCCTGGTATTGAATATACCCGTCTCTCATAGGGACGCGTTTTGGCTGGTTTTCTTGATTGAACTGTCTGCGAAGCAGGACAAGTCCAGCAAAGTAGAGAATAATAATAAGCTAGCACATAATAAGCAAATATGCTAATCTTCGACATCAGAAATTTACTGACCACTATCCAGATATAGTACAAAATGCTGACACCGTTGGATAAGGTTTCGCGCCCAGTTGTTCGAGGCCATTCATTTTGGAATCCATCGTGTACTTGGTACATCGCCATAGCAATGATGAGAAGGCCAATCACTGCATGGGCATAGTTCTGTATAGGACGTCGAGAAGTATTGCGTGGCTTGATCCAGTGAATGACAGCGCCTAAGATAAGCTGTACGAAGTAAAGAAAGAAGATCGCGACACCGAGTCTCTGGTTTTTCTACGTGTCAGATAGTAGTCTCTAATGGACGTTATTATTTGATTCACCTTATGGGTGTCATTTAGGTGCATAGCTCCTGATGTCGTAACGGCTTTCACCCCAAGACTAACTCCGATGATAATGGTAGGACCCGCTGATGACAATTCAATAAAGGTTTTTCAATGAAAACAAGGTAGAAGCTCACCAAGCCAAAATTGTGCAACGGTATGACCAACGAACCAGGTGGGTGTAAATGTCCGGAGGTATCGAGCAAGAAGAGCACCGCTTGGCAAGAACAGTAGAAATCCCACAACACAGAAAATAGCATGAGCTACAATCATTCGTTGGTAGGGCAGAAGAGGAATGTCGTCGGATGGATTTGTTCCATGTTCAGTCGAAGAAGTCTTGGTCGGAGCTGCAGATCCTGACGTCGTGGTCCCTGTGCCGCCTTGCGACAGGTCAAGTAGAACGGTTTTGAACTCGTAATGTTGACGGAGGGTAGCACTTGGATCTGAGGAGTCTGGGGAATCGGTGCCATAAGCTATGATGACGAATTGTTGCGTGTCACTATTTGCCTATAAAATTACTAGTGATCAAGAGAGATGACCTCGAAAGCTTGAGATTGCTCTCACTGGTATTGAAAATCCGAAACTTGAGTTATCCCCTGAGAGCTATATAAAAGGACCATCAGATACTCCGAGTTGGGCGTATCGAAATTAGTATTTCACTCACAGACGTCAAAGAATCAACTACGGTCGCGATGCGAGGGGGGTTTGGATCGACTGTTGGCATGACCTCACGAGGAGCAATGCGTTGCGACATGATCACTTGGTTATCATTGGGCCACATAATGACCATCGGTGAATTCGCCATTACTTGACCGAAGCCCCTACGCATGTCATTTAGCTCGGGTTAGAGCAAATAAATTTCTCGCACTAACATCCCCATCCATCCCAACGGTTGCTTTCCGAAGCTTGACAGGGTATCTGTGCATAGACGATGAGCTTCCCACGTTTTTGCAATGTCTGGGACGTAATTACGCACACAAGACATTGGACCCATCGAGCGTGGCAGAAATGCACATCAACTGCAATTCAAATTATACAGAAAGCTGAGGAACTAAAACTAGCATATACCCACAGTAGCGCATTGTTGAACGGTCACTTGTCGCTCAGCGATAAGCTGCTGAGAGAAGTGATACATGCTGAGCTAAATCCGCGGCCATAGGAACAAAGAGATGCTTACATTTCCGGTGACGCATGCTGCAAAAAGAGCAGAAACCAGAAGAGACGACAGGACGCGGCACAACATGGTCGCGAATCGGGGGGAAGGAAGAGAACAGGTTGAATGGACCCAAAGACCCAAAGACTTTTAAGCTCGAATGATCACATCACTAGCATTGGCATCTGTCCGTTACCCGCCTAGTATTCTGCCATCCAAAGGGCCTGAAAGATGAACGCGTATCGCTTCTGGCAGGGGCTGCTGCGCACATGGAACTGAGGTGAGAGATTCGCGTCAAACTCCGAGGTAAAATGGATAAGTCCATCCGACGACGGCGTCTCGATTGCCGGGTTTGACGGAGGTCTCTTGTGTATTTGAGAGATAACCAGCTCCCTGCCCGAAACTGAGCCATCAGACATCCAGTCCAGCTCAAGGAAACTGAGAAGATATCTCTCGCAGCACACACCGTTTACGATAGATGCCACGACGTATCGGACTGGGTTGTGAACGGGAGCAAAATTCAATCACGATCATGCAACGTGATTACATCATACACATAGAATTACAGAGATTGTGCCTGAATAAACACACTCGTGCTGCTGAAGGACGATTGAGGGCGTATCTGCACTCCACCAGCGAATAAAGAGGAAGAATAAACTGACTAGAAACTCTTCAACATCCTTTCCAACGATCGCAACGCAGAGGACACCTCGGGAAAGCTTATATTCCGGCGCATAACAGATATATAAGAAAAGCAACGTAACCCCATATCATTAGCTCTCGTCAACCTTGTCATATCACCTTCCCCCAGTCCTCCTCGGCCACCCCCCTCGACCACTCTCCACACCCGCTGAGCCCTCTAATCGCTCCAGAAGTGAAAACGAGGGAGTTGACCGAGGATTCAAATGTCCAGCATTCCGACCACCTGATTTCGCAGCGCCCTTGATAGATAGCATAGGTGTCTGGGCGTCAGTAGCGTCAGCGGTATCAGCAGCGTTCCTAGGCTGTGGAGCTGGGGGCAAATTCGCGCGAGGGCTTGGTATTGTCTCTCCCATTCGGCTCAACAGAGATGGGCTAGTATCTGAATCGTCGCCAGTGTCAACAGAACTTCTTTGTCGTTTCGCAGAGGGGGGTATCGAAAGTTCCGATGGCCGTTTGGTAGATGTTGATGGCGGGAGTTCGCTAGCTAGATTGCGAACTTGTGGCCGAGAGTTTGATGCCGATGCAATGTGCATTCGTCTTGAAGGGTATGTTGTTAAAGGGCGATCCGGAAGTGAAGCATGTCCCCTGCCGTTCGTCGTAGACTGTGGTGTCGACATCGTTCGATCGTGACTTTGCGCTTGCCCTGATGTACTTGCAGGTGGAACCAGTGACTGTCCAAATGAAGAGGATGTTCGGCATGAACAAAAGAGAAAAAAGAAGGCCCACTGCGAACCCTAATCAGATTATGAATATCTTGCGACTGTTCCACGGGAATATTGGCTTGAATAACAGAGAGCACTGCTGCCAGATTTGGACGAGGCGTCCAAGTACTACTTTGTTGTCGCTATTGCAGAATGTTAGCAGAAGTAATTTAGAACGAGGGGGCATGAGCATATACCTGTACACAAACTTGCAACAAGATAGTGCAAGCTTTCACTTGCCTTAGAGGAGATGATGGTGTCAATTGCAGAGCCTATGTAAAATTAAGAAATGCATCAGAGGTAAAGCAACGCACAAACCTCCAACAAAAATGGACAAGAATCAACTATGCTTCTGCTCAATGTCTCCAGAGAGGGGCTGTCATTCGAAGGTGATGATGATGCAGTGTCACGGGCTGCAGCAAATGTTTCCGCAAGGCGGCAAACTACTGTCTGTCTGTCGCTTGGGCGGAATTTCTGCAAGTTAAGTTTGGTTGATATTGTAGAAAGGTATTCACGGAGGAGTTGAGTAGCTGGTGCCACGCGCTTTTCTATAACAACAAAACTGGCCAAGTCGAGGTAAGGTTGAGCTGATTGTAACAAAGTTGCACGACTTGAGTCAGCTGCCTGCGAAAGCAACTGGATCACCTTGTCCACAAGAGCTTTGACAAGGTCTGGGCCCCGTGACGAAGTTTGAGGCGTTTTGAAGGATTTCAACTTCAGAAGGAGTTCTTCAACTATGATCTCCACGTCCTTATATTCTAGCTTGGGAAGAACCTGATCCAAGTGTCCCGTGAATTAAAACTGGATGTGTTAAATGAACAACATACCGTAAGGAGGCTATCAACAAGCACTTCTTCTGCACCGCTTCCGGGCAGCACATACTTTTCCACGACTGCTTTCCTAGCGTCTTGGGTCAAAAATTTCAGAACCACATTACGTAGCCTATCTCGGATCTCTTGTTCCTCATCTTCCATGCTATCCTCCAAAGGAGTAATTTGGTCACACAAGACACCGAGAGTAACTTTTGCATCCAATTCCAAGTGTTCCCTGAGCGCGTTTTTCACGATTTCTACTTCGTCGGGTTCGTCTACTCGCTTCCTATGTAAGCAGGGCATAAACGAAGAGTCAAGGTTGTAGGACGCACCACTTTGAAGTAACTGTAAAAGTACGTCCGCATTGCGTCTCACAAGCCTGATATCTGCCTTGGAAAGAGAGGTAACTGCGGTATATCCTTCGATTCTAACCTGAAGTACGCGTCAGTCAATAACAAGCAGGTTTATATGACCTGGCTTTACGGAAGGGGTTTGGTCTTCACATAAATCATAAACTGCATTGATCGCCTCTTCTTCGAGGTCAGGGAAATCGCTGAAAAAGCTGCATATGTTCTGAGCGGCAAGAACTTTCAAGTTTGGATGCGGAGAGCGAGTGAGCTCTATAAGATGCTTCAAAGTATTACGCCTCTGGAGAAAATTTCAGCTAATACGTTGTTGAACAGAATCTGTTGCCTCACCAGTGGCCCTGTCTTATCTGCATGACCCTTGGCCCGCTTTATCTCGTCTGTGCGTTTGGCGAGTCAGAGTGCTTTAGTACACAAGCTCGTAGAAGTACCTTTAACTCCACGGTCATCTCCACCAGAAGCACTGTTCATGCCTGCACAGATGAAGCCGCAACGAAGAAGTGACGAACAGTTTAGCAGTAAGTTGAACGCTGTGGTACTGGCAACTTGTTCAGATCAAATCGCAGCACGTGAATGGGATTAGTAAGCGTGATTTCGACGTCTCTTACACCGACTTTGTAGTACTTAAAATCGTTGGAAACAGTGAAAATAGCTTGAACAATAAATTCAGACCCGTTTCTTCCCTCCGTCATAACAAGCAACTGCTTGCTGAAGAGTAAAAATGTAGGTAGAATGTGGAGGTCACGAGGCGCTCGATCACGTGTGTGACTCCGGTTTGTGCCAGCCAATGGGGAGACGTGAATTCTTGTCTTAGATACACCACCTCAAATGTTGCCCGTCCAGGCTGCTGGTTCGTCTTCTTATTATGATACTCCTTACAGGACCTCATCGTAGTTTTAGCCTCCAGCGTCTCCAGGCGAGCGGCTCTCAGACCAGCTGTCGGCCTCCAAGGTGAGCAGCACAAAAATACTTTTGACGTCTACTCAGCTCGACACACCAGCCTACCGCTATCTGCACTCTTCCAAGCCAACAAATCTCGCTGAACCTTCTACTCCGATCCCGAGTTCAACTACATCTGCCACTCAACCTATTACCGTTCTAGCACAGCGAGGCTCTAATCAACTTAGCCTCGAGACACCTCAAAACAAAGCTGGTATGTTGACCCATGGATAATATCTCCAAAACAACCGTCAACGAGTATGATGCTAGAATATGTTTTGTCGACCATGGACAAGATCTCAAACTGGGCAAGGCAAGGTTCAATGTGGCCAATGACATTCGGTTTGTCACATTATTTCTTCGCTCTATTCTAGAAACTTGACAATGTGGTAATCTATCACAGGTCTTGCATGCTGTGCCGTAGAGATGATGCACATGGCTGCTGCTCGTTATGATCAGGACAGGTTGGGTGTTGTGTTCCGTGCGAGCCCTCGTCAAAGTGATATCATGATCGTTGCTGGAACCTTGACCAACAAGATGGCACCTGCATTGAGAAAAGTGTACGATCAGATGCCTGAACCTCGTGAGTTGTTTAGGGTTTCTTTTTATGTTAGAAAATTCACAGTTCTGCCACAGGTTGGGTCATATCCATGGGCTCGTGCGCAAATGGAGGGGGTTATTACCATTACTCTTACTCTGTCGTTAGGGGATGCGACAGTGGGTTTTTTCGTGTGTCTCTTACTACTCTAAGTCGTTGACGTAAAAGAACAGGAATTGTCCCGGTCGACATCTACGTTCCAGGATGCCCACCAACAGCAGAGGCTCTGCTTTACGGAATGCTTCAACTGCAACGCAAGATGCGGAGAAGTCGGAAGGGTGTTCTGTGGTGAGTTAGGGTTTTTTAGTTTAACGGGTAAAGCTCACAGATTTGCAGGTACCGTAAATAATAATGTCGGTAGAATATATGTGATGGGTCCATACATAAATGACAGAATTGATTCATTTGAGACCAAGCTACACCAAATAGTTCCGAACTTGTGTGAATCTCCATAAACTTGTCTTCCACCATTCCGCCCAGTTTCCTTCTATTCTTTGCGCGCATTGTTCCCTTTGCGCTCTCCTCGCTGTCTCCTACGGCGACGACGCCCTCTGCATCAATCTTATTGCCACCCTTGCATCACGTCTAGCACCTCCTAAACAGCGTGCTCACGGCACGGATGGCTGCAACACTCCATCCTTCACGAAACGACTCCAACATACACGCAACTTTATATCCTGCAAGAGGAATCATGACAGAACTTGACTTCCAGGACAGCCGATACCCAGCACCCATCAATGTCAACTCTCAACGCACCAGCACGCTTCTCTTTTCTGGAATGGACAGGTCAGGCTGGGATAGTTTATCCACTGGCAATGACACTGGTCAACGCACGAATCATGAAGGTAGTAGCCCCCGTGATGCGGCAACTTCAACGTGGGGGACCGAACAGCGAACCCATCAAGACGCACAGCTTCTTCAGCTACCACCGTCAAGGACTTCTGCAACCTCCGCTGATATTCAGTCTATAGGATCTCAATCCCTTTCCCAATCTCTTTCCCAGGAACCCTCGCGAAACACTCTTTCTTACGCCCCTTCCCCTGGCACTCGTAGGGTCATCGAGCGATATAGCCTCGACGATAACCCTCAACAGCCATCTTCTCGTGCTTCGGCAAATGTAATATCTGTTCCGAACACCTACGATACAAAAAATACAGTTTCTTTGAGTCCAACCGCTCAGCCTGCACCTCTTCCACCAGGCGCTCGACGCTCTATTTCACCCTCAGCTGGCATTGGAGCTTACGGGAGAAGCACCAACGAATATCCAATCATGCCCTTATCCGCCTCCCCATCATACGACCCACCTGTAGCGCCAAAACATCGCGCATATGCTCAGCAACCCACATACATCACACCCCCAACTACCCCCACCCCTATCAAAACTGTCTATTCGCCGAGACCACCCCCGCAGGAGGAGGTTTGTGTGGAATGTGCAATGCGAGACGAGGAGATGGCCGATGTCGATGTGACTTCACCCGGAGTTTGGGATCGCGAGAGCGATGCAGCTTTTGAAGACCTTAAGCGGAGAGAGGAAGAGGACGAAGCCAGAGGTATTGTCACCATTGACGACCCCAAAAGGCCGAGGGTCAAGGGCGGTCTCCTAACAGAACAGAACCTCAAGATATGGTTAAATATTGTACGTATTCATCACCGCAACCTGAGCTTCAACTAATAGCGTTGCTAGAATCCTCGCGAACCTGCTTCTCGCCAACAAACTCTTCGGATGTACATCAAGTCTCAGAAAGCACTCCTCGAGGCTGAGGCATTAGCACATGCCCGAGCTATGCAGGAAGCAAAACAACTGGACAGCAGAATGCGAGACACATATTCACAACTTCGCCGATCTGCCTACGACCTTGGTAGCGCAAGTACCCCCGCAGATGATACGGGCGGTTTACGCATCAAACCACCAATATCGCCGACTACCCCGACCCACAACGTCCATGCGCGCTCACAATCACGCGAGGTGACTTTGCTCGAAAATGGTATGATTGTGGAACACGTCGATGTGCGCAGAGAGGAACGCGAGGCACGCGAGCGGAAGCGGAAGGAGGAACGTCGGGCGAGGAAGTCATCTCGCGGCTCGACAATGGACGTTACATCGATTATTTCTGCCAACAGCATGGGCGCTGCTCAAACGGATGGTGGCTTTGGCTTACGCGCCCACTCACCGAACTCTGTGCGCCCAATAAGCGTGCTCACCGCGCCCGTCGATCGTCGCCCGGAGTTGCCTCGGGCTTATTCCCAAGCGTCTTTCTCGGATATACATAGCATGGATCCTGGCTCTGCCTCTCCCAGACGGACTCGATTCTTTGGATTAAAAAATCTAAACGCTGGATGGAGAAGCCAGGACAGTCTTGCGCCGTCTGGTATCCAGTCTGGCAGTATGATTGACATGCAGTACGTTTTTATTTTTATTTTTCTCATTAGTCCAGGGGCTCATGCTAACTTCTCGTCTCAGTCTTGCTCTCGACCGCGAAGGGCCGCATCATTACGGTACATCGCCTTCCGCCCGTCGAAGCCAAATTTTGCCGCCTGAACATCCAGAACCTTCGGTGGAAATGGCTGTTGATGAAAACCCCAAGAAAAAGAAAAAGGGGCTCGCCAAGATATGGGGCATTGTCACTGGTTCGAAAAAACAGTCCGGTGCTGTACGGCGCGATGCCGCACAGTCACTTGATAAAACTGATGACGATTCTCCCCTGGCGCCGCCACCGCCGCTGTCTTATCTTGTCAATCGTGGTCCAAGTGAATTGCGCCCCGCTGGTAGAGGACCTGGATCTAATCCGTCTCTTCCTTCGCTCATACCCTCGAAAACGGTTGGGCCTACTTCCCCGGGTATCTCCACTCGTCCATCCAGTCTTTACCCATCCCCTGCTTCTTCGTCACGTACATCTGGTCCTGATGTGGAAGTCGTCGAGGCGTTGAGCAACGCTCAAGAGGATAAAGAAAGCGCATTCCGCGATGATACAATTGGCAAGAGCTATCTTTCCACACCTAAGAACGCGCATCCTACCCTCTCCGATCCTGACATGCGCCAACGTTTTCCATCACCACCGCCTCAACTGCCAGAGATTACTAGGGCTGCCCCACAATTGACCAGAGATAAGTCTCTGCCTCCTCTCCCCGTTGATGCCATGTCTCGGTCTCCGAGCACTAATATGGTAGAGGTACGGCCTCGTACCATGTATACCTATGATTCTCATCAACTTTCAAATCCTGCGCTGGACTTCATCCCTCCCAATGCACCCTTCCGAAATCCTGATTCCCGTCGCCAATCCTTTGGAGGAATATCAACCCGTCCCAACATCACATCTCATACTATGCCCGTCAATGGCCGGAAAGCAGGCAGCCCTGTAGCGGCACGTTATGATGAATTTGGCTACTCACGGCGCTCACTCGGTCCCCTTGAATCCTTCCGAGAAACTATACCCATCCAGCAGCCTACGAAACGGAAGAGCAAGTTCGGGTTAGCATCCTTGTTGGGGAAGAAGAGCACTCCACCGAAGGATGACTTCGTGGAACACACATCTCACCAGTTCCCTCAGATGCCATGGTCAGGTTCGGATATACAGCATGAGGCGATGTTCAACGCTCACGCTGCGACCATGCCGAGGCACAGTACTCTGAGCTCTAGTGTGCCGCTTACGCGCATGTCAGTGACTTCACGTAAAGCGTTGGAGGAACGCGTTGAGCAGGATCCCAACTTCGTGGCGTACCGCTATCCTTCGAACGACCAGCGGTTGGATCTTCTCCGATAATCCGCCATAAACCCGTCGACTTCAGTTTGCTTTTGGGACTTGTGTCATTTGTTTTCTTGATTCTCCGATCATCTTTTTCTTTCTTTCATCCATACATGCTAGTAATTGACAACGGCTTTGGGGTTTCTCTTTATGCATCGCCAGGTGGCATTTTTTCCTTAATTTTTGTCTGGCTTGCATTGTCCATCGTTTGTTATCCGCATCGGACCTGTACCTATTACACATTCCTTTCTTGTGGCTGTCTCATAATCGCTCATTCGCACTTGTTTCCTGTCAACATATACATATATCTACTTGTACAATACTACTGCACAAAACATGTTCATAAATGGCATGACGGCATTACTCAGCATTATGTCCAACTGGCGATAGTGCTGTGCTCAGTCCATGCCACCGATGAGCCCGGTAACTAGAAATACTTTGCGATGAGGCTAAGGTCTTCGTAATTAGACCTTCGGGTGAAAACCAGTTGGGCCTTGTCATCTGGAACAATAGCGCCATTGAACAAGAGATTCTTGGGTCGAGTGGAGATCCCAGGTGGGAACGAGATGTCATATTTGAGCAGTATGTGAGCAAGCATCATTTTCAATTCAGTCTAGTATGTGAAAAAATGAGACACAGTTCAACCAGGAAACTAGAAGCAATGCTCACCGCAGCAAAGAAACGGCCGGCACAGGCGTGTCGCCCTTGTGGCACAAGCATGAATGTCAGCAGTGAGAATTTTTAGAAGAGAAAGAGCTCCTGACCTGCACCGAATGGAAGGTACTAAGACCGCATGGGTATCAGAATTGTTGGGATGGTGTAATGAATAGGAAAATAGCGCACATTACTGTCTGGCGTCGCGAAGCCATATTTTGAAGTCAACCCCTGCTCTTCTTCTTTTAACTTTGAGAAGCGAAAAAGGTCACATCTATGGGGATCGGGGTATACTTCAGCATTAAAATGTATCGCTTTCATATCGATCGCGACGCGGTGACCAGGGGGCACTATCGTTCCATCAAGAAGGTCGTGACCAACGAGAGTTTTTCTGGGCAGGGCGACTGTTCACACTAGTAAGCAACTAGCCTTAAAGGTACTGAAGGGAATGGGCCCCACAGTGCATCAATCCATAGACCCGACCTACTTCTCTTAGAGCACTGTCGAGTTTCTTAAATTTGAGTAAGGCCAATTTCGTCCATCCACCTTCTGAATCTAGAGCCTCGATGACTTCTTCCCGTATGCTATCCAGCTGTGTCTTATCCAAAAGCGTCAACTCAAATAATGTTTGGGTGATGAATATGGATCTGAATAAATTAGACAGACGCGCCCTAAGTCAGATTACGAGTGAATAGCTATTTTGGAAGACATACGATGTGTGAATACTGCCGAAGTTCAGGTTCATTAATCGCATTGCTATACCGTCTAAGGGCTCATTGGGAAGCGAGGCCCGAAGCATGAAATCAGCGACGAGCTAAAATAGCCAGCGCATTAGAACCATACGACAGTGAATGAAGGTGATTACATACAGGTTCGTCATGTTCGACGCCCAGCTCAGCTGCGCGACGTTGCTGCAAAAATGGCATAATGTGTCGCAAAGGTTCCTTTTTGCCGCCAAGGAGGGTCGATAGCACATGATAAATAAAACTGTGAAACATAATTCGAAAACTGTAAGTTCGGAATTAAGGAAACCTTACCTCCGCAGAAAACCTGGACTCCAGCTGACAAAGGGGGCAATTACTGGCACCGTCTCAGCAAATCGCACAATGGCGTGCAAGAAGGCATGGTTGCGGCACAGTTCAACGCCAAAAATTACACGATTACTGACTCGTGCAATCAAATGTGTCATAGTGTGGAAGATAGGTAGGGTCACGGAATCTGTGTGGAACGTAAAAATGAAGGTAAGGGGAAAGCAGAACCTCTTAACTCTTGCCCTCAAAAACTTTATCCATCGCCAAAGTCGACTCTTCGTGAAGGTATTGAATCATCGAGGGTAGCGCGCGGTTTACCTCAGTTCGTAACACAGCTGCCTGGTAAGGTGTTTGCATTTGGTGGACATCCATTGTAAACGGCAACTGCAAGTCCTCATCAATTGCATCAGGCTGGTTAAACTGGGATATGATAAGTGAGATCCAAGCGCCAATTAGTAGATTCTTCGGGCTCACAGTATCATCATTGCTTGCTCGCATAACCTCTAGATATTTTGGTGGAAGAAGGAAGACTGGCCCGGCCTAGTATAACATATCATCAACTTTATTATCACCGCAAAGTCTGTCCACCTACAAGGGTGGGGAGCACAAACGGTTTCCCAAAGAAAGCACGTCTTCCCTCAACAATTACAGACTCTGCATCGAGGGTATAACGCAGTGCAGTTCTTATATACCCAAGAACGCCGGTAGAACCAACTCGAGAGATGCCGCCAGTGTATGATATACCCTTAAAGATTCGGAGATATAACAGACCCAGAAAGCACGCAAAAACACCAAGTATGTAAGAAACCAAGAAGTTCATCGTGGGGCAGGCCGCAGGACAGTATTGCTAGCCCGTCCACGTTTGTTGAGAGTAGATATTAGTCAGAGGTCGAGGTCACGTTGCTTTGATTGTGGAACATCTACAGGGTAAAGAACAACAACGTTAATGGAGATGGGGTTCCTCCTAGCTCACTGCTCACCGCTCAGCGTTTAATGCTCATGCAGCACTGGCTAATAGGAGTTAGTGGCGGCGATCAGAGTGAAGATATCAAGCTGAAGAAAAGCCAGAGAAAAGCTCAACTTGAAGTTGGCCATGGGTGGCGCGTTTGGCATGTGACTTGCAGCGCGTCACGAAAATGCGAAACGCATTCACGTTGATCTCAGAACCTCTCGTCCACCGCAGTCTCAATTACTTTCAACTCCATATAGATGGTGACCTCAGTAGCATATTGATGAGGGCTTTTTTTCTCAAATCGGTTTTAAGGCTCCGAGAGGCTTGTCAGCTGAAGAAAAGCGCGTCAGGCTATTGGAGATTTTTCACGAAACAGTAAGCTACTTCCATCAGGATCCACGGGT
The DNA here is from genome assembly GCA_018854895.1 of Tricholoma furcatifolium. Lineage (NCBI taxonomy): Eukaryota > Fungi > Basidiomycota > Agaricomycetes > Agaricales > Tricholomataceae > Tricholoma > Tricholoma furcatifolium. The sequence continues at coordinate 22,578 of JABAJV010000063.1, forward strand.
TGAGAAATTTATGCCTTCCAGAAAGATTTTTACCAAGTAAGTGAATTCAATACCTGAGAGTATTCACGCGTCAACCCTGTGAAAGCTGAAGGAACTTGAAAAGTTGGGACCGAAAATGAAAGGAATTGGTAGTTCGTTATGTTTTAACCCACTCAGAGAAGACTCAATCGGAGCGCAGTTTCTCAGAGCGTGAAGGAAGTATTGCAGTCTCTAGTAGACGACGGCCTCGTCCAAGGCGATAAGATTGGTTCATCGAATTGTAAGCACTAAGCAGTAGGATATATGCGCCAATTCTCATCGGTCCCGAAGTCTTTTGGAGTTTCCCATCTCAACAGGGAGTCATGGTCAGTCTGCCCCCATATATGAGTGAGATTCACACATCAATTAAGCTTCGCTGAAGATCCAAGCGCGTCTGTCGAAGGCCAAGGAGCTCTGCGGCAGTCAGCGGAAGCAACTTGCCGACATCAAGGAAAACATCAAGACTGAACGATCCGCGAGGCTAGATTCCGTGAAGACGAAAGCATTGTATAAATATTCGCGTTGACTAATAAGCTCAACAGGAAACACGTTCCAAAGCCCTAGCAGAGTTAGCGGATCTCCGAAAGCAGGTGGTCACTTTGGAGAAGGAGCTCAGCGCATATGGAGACTGCGACCCCGTGAAGATAGAAGAAAAGAAAAGAGCAGTGTTCCTGGCAAAAGAAGCCGCCCTGCGCTGGACAGGTAAGTTTGATCTTCAAAACGTTTCGGCATATCACAAGGACATATTGCACGATGCTCATTTCTCTGCAGACAATTACGGAACATTGCTGGGACATTTCACTCGCCAGAACAGTGTTGATCCAGCCGATGTACGTAGGTTTTTGGAGATCGATGAAGACTACGAGGATATCTCTTGAGGCCACTCCCAGGCGATAGGAAGGATCGATAGAACAGAAGAGAATGTTCTGATAAAGTGTCAAATTCATTGTACAATCGATAGCCTTGTACTGTACACACCGAATCGACGCTTAGCATCGATAAGTACATGTGATTGAAGCACAGTGGCAGCTCCTAATACCAGGCTAAATTATGCGGTGACAAAACGATGATTGTTAGGCCGAAAACCAGACGTTCGCATGAGGCGGCGCGACAGCCGAGGGTAACTTGTCGGTCATGCGTATCGCGTTCCATCGAGGCGGCACCAGAAGGGCTTATCTCTTGAAGTCTACGAGCTGATATCGCTACTGGGAAAAGATAACTTTCCTTCCTAGGATCTAAAGCCACACGCTTCGAGCTTCAAAGCTTGAGGCAAGTGCATTTGGCTTTTTTTCATGTTTATTTAGGAGGACGAGCGCGGATTGCGGCGGGATGGAAAGCAGGCATGGGATGACCTCGTCAGTACCTCGGGAATTGTTGATGATGACCAGACGACATCTTACTGCGGATCGGAGTTCACAACAGACTGAGTTGGCTTCACAGGGAGAACAAGAGCTAGTGCCTTTTTAAAAAGTTAAAGAGTTGAACATGTTGCACGTTGCATGAGACTTACAGTGGAATGTGCAAGCAGGGAATGGGAACCTTTGCGGATCCGACGTGTCCTACACGACTCTACCAAGCCTCCCACAGAGACAAGTGTGAGATTACAGCGTGAGCGCACCAATTGTTGGCGTGAGTGTGCGTCAGATGGAATCGACTCGATTTTTGGCAGAGCACTAATGCAGATATTAAGTTCCAGAACGATGGTCTGTACAAGAAGCGTGTTGGGCCTCGAGAGAACACAAGGCCAATATCCACGTGGTGTAGAAAATTTCGAACCTCTGAGTCTGACGCCTTCTTACGCCTACTCCTAAATGGCCCCACATAGATCAGTGTACTGCCGGTGTTCAAACTTTAACAATAAGTGGTTTAAGTGCGCCATACAAGGAAATACTTACACAGCTCTGATGCGTTCAAAAATCAAGCCTGGTGGACATATCGGATTTAACAAGCCTTCTTCCATAATCACTGAACACACGGGTGCACTTGGGTATGCAGGTCCCTAGTTTACAATAGACAATCTACAGAGGTTTTATAGGACAGAAACCCAGGTTTTCGGCGCAGCAGATGTAGGCGTTGGTTATTGATTCTTCGCCAGCCAAGCATATGGTTTGCATGTGGTGACTGGCTAGTTGCTGGTAACCTTGTGCGACCCCTCGGTCAGGGCCGACACAAAATGCGGAGATATTAACCCCGCGCAATAATCGCTGTGGTTGTGGGGTAGTGACGTTAACAACGGAAGGAGCCTCTCCACTCCAAGATTTTCGAATAGCACAGAGATGATTGACAATGTGGTATGTTGTCCAAAATTATAACAGAGACATTGAAAAAGGTGTGGAAAGTCTCAGCCGCACAAGTAGCACAACGACGGGGAAAGTCCGCATCAAAGCTTTGCCAGTAGCGAAGGTTGATGGAAGGTTGGAGAAGCTGTACAGGGCTTCATGGGAGAGCAAGGGTGGAAGGCATTTTCCAGATGAATGAATGGATATCAAGTGATGGTGTGACCTGTGTGACGCCAGGGGTTTGTGGTTGAAGTGGTTAGTCGCACGATTTATTACAGTTCAACTCGAAATCTCTCCTCCTCCCGACGAACCCGCAATGTCTCTCAGTCCAGCTTCCCTGTCCAACGACTCAGAAATCGCTTTAAAAAGAAGAAGAACCAACAGCGACGTCGCAACTCAGCCGATCGACCAGTCTATTCCGGCCCCCACGGCCCATGCTCAAGTTCAACCACATATACCGAAAAGAGGCGCGCGGGCCTGTACGGCTTGTAGGAAAGGAAAAAACAGATGTGAAGGCGAGGTAAGAGCTTTCTGGCGGAATTTCGTCCCGCTTTACTGACAATGGTCCGCCTCCCCGCCCGGCCCGGTAATAGGCTCCCTGTCGACGTTGTGCACATAATGGCATCCCTTGTATTTACGAAAAACCAGAAAAAAAACAAGTCCAGCCTGTCAATGGCCCGAGCGTGGAGTGAGTTATCTTCATCGTCTATCGAAAGCCGATGGCTAAATCTGAGACGTTAGGCGCCTGTCTCGTCTTGAGGGACAATACTTGGTACAGAACTCAGATTGGCAGAAACCATCCAGCAACTAACTTTCTGTAAGGTCATGCAAAGCCAGATGATTGGCATGCAATCCTCACTAGACAGAATTCTCCAAATTGTTCAGAGCTCACAGGCCATGGGGCCACCAGTCTTCAACAATGGTGCAGGGCCTTCCCGTGAAGGGCCCGGCTTCGTCCCTCCGCCCCGAAGCTTCGACATGGGCCCACCCGTTAATGAACGGCAGAGGTCATTTCCCCCGCTTCCGGGCTTTGCTCCACCTGTCAATCGCTTTTGCTTCTTCGCCAGTCTCGTGATTACTGATATCTTTTTCAGCCTCACAAGTACGCCACATATGGGATAGCGAGTACTGCCCCATCATCAGACGATGAGTCAGAAGATACGCTCCCTCGATCTACTCTGAACGCGCCGATCGAAGCTCTGCAAGGACTAGCAAATGCCGCCGCCGAACTAGCAGCAGTACCCTCTGCTTCATCTGAACCTCCACGGTTTGTATCACCCACTTCTACGTCGTCTTATTCTGATCCCATTAGGTTGAACAGAGTGAAGAAGAGAAAGAGAGCTGAACCAATTCCTCGTAACGCCTTTCCACACGTCGTAGAAAAGGTACATCACTTCGTATCCTTATATTATGAGACTTATCGCTTCTTTCTGTAGGGCTTGGTCAGCGATACGGAAGCCAGGGAGCTTTACAACATGTAACCAAACGCCCCATTGCGCCCTTGCTGGATTTTGTACTAATATTGTACAACTTAGCTTCTTTGCGGGTTGTCATCTGTTTATACCGTTGTTCGACCCGATGTACGATACGTATGAAAGCTTGATGGAAAGGACCCCATGGACTTTTGATGCAATTCTTGCCGTTGCAAGCAAAATACGCAGTGGCAATGGTCCTCTCAGCCCAACATTCTACAAATGCCTAGAGGAGGCGCAAGGCATCGCACGCTCTTCCCTTTTTGGACCTGTTGTTCGGAAAGAGGCTGTTCAAGGTACCCGAATTTGTTCATCTTGTCAAATTCTTCGCCACATTTATCCCCTTTCAAGGTATGCTTCTTCTTGCCGCTTGGAGCACGAACGGGTGGCTACCCAGTGGACACGCTATGCGCATGGCCTTGGATCTCGGCCTACACCGTGCGCTCGAGAAACTTGCCGACGAAAGTTCCAAGCAGCGCACACCAGATGAAGAGCGCGATCTAGGTAAAATCAAGAAATGTCCGTATATTTTGATCCTAATCTATATGCCCAGTCGTATCTGCTCGAATATGGCTCTGCCTTTATTGGTTTGATCACCAGTGAGTGGGAGCAACCTCCTTAGTTTTGTCACATGATGTTAATACATGCCTAGGATGAGCCTTGGTACCGGTCGTCCCATCGTTCTTCGGGACGAAAACTCCATTCGTCACTGTCGGCTATTGCTTAACCATCCAATGGCATCACCAACGGATGTTCGCCTGATCTCGCAGGTCGAACTCATTGCGCAGAAAAGTACCCCTTTTCATCGACTTTGCTTTCCCAGTCTTACCGAGAATTTTTCTGCTACAGCTCAAATCTATGAGACCCTCGCACCACTTGGTGGTCAGGTAAACCATAGTACATTGTCCTTCATCCGTCGCGCAAATATAGCCCTAGACAAGTGGTGGTCTGACTGTGATGAACTGCATCGTATGTAATGAATTAATGGCCCGCGTGACCCATCTCTAACATGGAACGTTGTTAGGTCAAACCATGGATCAAGATTCTCTCCTCAGAAAAATCCTCGCGGGCGAACTGCACTATGCCAAACTTTGGGTCGTCTGTGTTGCTCTTCGAGGTGTCGCCTGGGACAAAATGCCTTTCGAACAGCGCGAATTGGCGTTCCAAGCCAAAGATGCCGCATCCAACTGTCTATCTATCTTTTTGACATCACACGAATACCGGTCCGTTGCAGATCACTTTTCCCTTACCCGACTATCACCCTGACGAGATCAACAGTGCTGCTCTTCGTTACGCGGTTCATGACAGTCTAGTCACTGCTGCCTTCTCTGGCCTCTTTTTGCTCAAGATGGCTAACCTTTTCCCCGCGGAGTTAGATTTGGGTGCCATCATTGGGCAAGTCGAGCAGCTTGCACAGCTGCTCTCAGAGGTGGCTGCAGAACGGTGAGTATCGAATATCGGCATTTATAATATAACTTTATTCATAGCGTCCCCTTTAGCTATGCTCTTGCGCTCCGAATCATGTTGGCAAACCTTCGTCGCAAAGTTGGTTTGGTCAGCGGGATCAACACGCCTGTTCCGACTATGCCTCCACCGCCATTTGCGCAAGAGATGATCGTTTCACCCTCCTTCGTTGATCCTACTATGCCCCCACCATTCACCATGGAGGAGCTTGGATTCGTCTGGCCTGCTGATCGAGCTGATCGAGGAATATTTAGCCCTTCAGCGATCCCAGTATGGTTACAGGAGCAGGTAAGAACACGGCTCTGCACCATATTTTCATTACTCGCTCAATTGGTTTTTAACAGAGCCTGGCGGATCTCGGCTTACCTGTTAATGGTTCCGATGGTATCTTCCTTCAAATGAACGGAGGCAACGGCTGGACGAGCGATTTCAATCCTATGCCAGAGGCATGGTAACCTGTGGGCCCACGGCCTAGTCTATTATATTCACGTGCTCACTCTCGTCGCTTTTGTTATCTTCCGAGTTGTAATTTCCACTGTATCATCATTATGTCTTACGATGTGTTGAATATTCTCTAAATTAAAATGCTTTCTATAGAAACGCAGAGCCGTATACATACCCATCAAACAACATAGAATTGGGATGGTAATGAAAGTTTCTCTCAATCACAAGCAGCAGTGTTGGTGTACATGTTGGTATTCCTTTATTCTTCCTCCTCTGAATCGGTCTCTTGTTCCTGCAAGAACTGAAGAACAGTAAGTAAACGTCTTGCAAACGTTGAAGAGGATTCTCACTTTAACCAACGTTTCCGTGCTCTTAAGGAAGTGCTGTCTTCCTTGCGGCTTAGAGCCCTTCTGGTGCCAATATATAATGGCTTGGTCAGAAATACAATCCTTGTTGTACAAAACCTAAAAAAAAAAAGAAAAGGTTAATAATGAAGATCAAACGCCATTGAATTGACGAATAATGAAGATCAAACGCCATTGAATTGACGAATATCAACGCACCTTGAGAATTTGAGGGAATGCCTTGATGACGCGAGTATCTTCATAACAATACACTTGAACCACATTGATAAGAGAGACTTCTGTTTTAGGGCCATTGCAGAATGGCTCGAGGATAGGAGCGAATTTCTGCCGAAGATGATAAATCAAAGGGCTATTGAACCGGTGTGAATATCGCTTACCCCGACCTCACGCAGAGCGAGGCCTTCGATTTGGTCAGGACGGGCACTCCAGTCGACGGAGGACATGAGGCCTTGCCAGATGCATGCGACAAGCTCAACCTCAGGAAGAGGTGTCTCCTCCTGACGCGATTTGATGGTAGTGACGATCTAGTGGTGATAAGTCTAAGCTCTAGACCTTGCAAAATAGATGATGTTCCACTCACTTGTTCCGGTGAGTCTTCCCTCTCACACATCTCCGTCAATTCCTTGACTAGCTCGGACTTGATGCCAGCGTATTGTTTTTTCGACCACCAATCGGCGACTTGAGAAAGACCTTCCTTCCTGAAGTGTTCTTCCAGAATCTTGCCGTCCTGACGGTTGGGAGGGAAGAACGCTAGTATGTTCTTGATCCCACCACGCTTGAGGGAGGCTGAAAGGTGTTCCATGGATTGATCAACGAGATAAGCGCGGAACACGAGGGTTATGACACCGATTGACACGTCTAGAAAAAGATGAAAAAGATGAGGATGGTGGATTTTTGAAAACAAGTCATTACCGACCGTTTTTAACTAGATGATCTTTGGTTAAGCTCGTGAGGGAAGATGCATTGGCGAGTCCTTGGGAAATCAAAAGACCAACGGCCACTGACAGCTTATCACGCTGGGCTGGAGACCAGCGGTTGATATACTGGAGAATAGTGGGAAGAGCTATCTCTTCCAAGGGTTTCTGAAGATATTTATACCTTTGAGGAGATTTGATTGGCAAATGGCTTTGAGCATGAATTGGACCTGCTTACCTTCTGATAAGTTTGTTGAGGACTTCAACATACTTCTTCATCTCCTCCACCTGGACAGGCTCTTTGGCGTTGAATATCGTAAATGGGGAGACTGGAGCGCCGTCGTCAACATAGCTGCCTCCAGGCTGAATAAGGCCACCGACGAGGATGATTTCGAAAAGAGCTTCTGCATATTTGAGAAATTCGAGTTGGGCACCGGCTTGGACAAGTTTTGCAGTAAAAGAGTCAAAATCTCCCTCTGGGACAGTTTCAAGGTGTTTGTAGAGCTGATCCCTGAAAACTATCTAGAGCATTAGGAGTGGTACATTGATCGCAAAAGAGTGATTAAACCTGTGGGTTCGTGCTTTGCTTGAGCTTTTACAGCGCCTTTCCTTGCTTTGATTCTGACACCTTGAAGCGAAGGCTTTGAAGCTGCGGATTGCTGAGACATGCACTGGCCTCAAAGACACTCAGAGGAAGATGAGAGGATCGAGGTAGTTTCCGAGTTTTGCTTGTTGGGGATTATCTCCTGGATTATCGCACGCCTCGGACATTGCCGCGCACAGCCAACTCCCAATTATGATTCACGATCCTTCTCAAAGGGCAGTGTCCGTGTATAAAGTCCGCCACGTCCCTTCAGATAAGCGCTAGCTGGTCTTGCTATCTTGTGAGTCCTCATGATCTAGATTTTATCATTACTCCTTCAGAGCTCTACACAGCGCCTGAGTCATTCGTGCCTTCCTTTGTTTATAACTAGTAAACCCCTTGGCCCTACACCTGTACTTATAAAGTACCCACTCAGTTCTGTTACCTTTTACTCTTTACGCCCATCATGGATCCAGGAGATGAGGAAAAATGTACGAAATCTTCCCACAGATCTCTAACCCTCTGTCGTTTAAATCGAATCTGATTAGACCCCTCAACACCAAATGAAAAGACTACAGTTCTGTGAGTACCTGTGTATCCCAAGCCGTCTCATCCTCAAGAAACGCCACACAATAGCCCATACCCAAATGCTACAGTACTACCCATAACAATTGCAGATGGGCCTGATACATATGGGGTCTGCGATGTCAATAATCTATTACATGCCCAGTGCTGATCGGCTATCTTTCAGGCTCTCAATCAGCTCCCATCCAGGTCAGAGTCCTATGAGATTGGTGTCCACGAAACTATTGGGCACAGGCCCAGCATGGAGGACAGCTATGGATTCGTAGTCGATTTCCACGCTATACGTGGTCAGGGCCTGTTTGCGATCTTTGATGGACATGGCAACAAACTCACTGCTGAATGGGCTGGGGGCGAATTTCACAAGGTGCCCCGCCTCCTCGCCACAGATTGTTATCACCACTGACGTTCGATTACAGCACCTCCTCAAAGCAATTTCTGACAAACCTAAAGCACCGATCGAAGATGTATTCAAAGATATGTTCGATTCAATGGATCAAGCACTTTCGAAACGTTCTGTCGAATCTGCTAATTGGGCGGCCTCTGGATGTACAGCTGCCGTGGCGTTCCTGAGATTCGAAGACAAGTACATCGAGGAAAAGGTAGACTGGAATACACCTCATGCCCAGGACAAGGGTGGTGGTCAGGAAAAGGACAGCGGTAAAAATATACCTGAAAGCGAGAGGCAAAATGGTCCGAAAGTAAAAACAGACCCTCGTGCACAGTCTTTTGCACCCGCCCGCTCTTCGGCCCTCCTTGACTACTACGCTCCCAATAAACCAACCCCAGATTTCCCACCACCACATATACCCTATACAAACCCCCCTGCTGACGCGAGGCGGGTTTTATACACCGCTAATGCTGGAGACAGCCGCATTGTGTTGTCCAGAGGCGGCATCGCCGAACGATTGACGTACGACCACAAGGTCTCTGATCCCCAAGAAATCAAGCGAGTGAAAGATCTGAGGGGTGTCTTTTGGCGTGGACGGGTCCTTGGCCAGCTGAACATAACTCGAGGCTTAGGTGACCATGAAGCACAACAGGGATACTCTATCAAGAAGTTTGTCGTCTCAACGCCCTATACGAAGAGAGTGGAGCTTAACGATGACGATAATTTCATTATCTTGGCTTGCGATGGTGTAGGTGTCATGGAGTTGAATTCGATCGATTAGAGAGTTTGCTAATCTGTTCCATCTCTCGTAGGTCTGGGATGTCCTTAGTGACCAGGAAGCAGTAGATCATATCCAACACGTCGAGGATCCTAAAATCGCAAGTAAAATGCTTCTTGATCTCGCTATGGAGAAGGAAACCCGCGATAATGTAACTGTTATGGTAGTGCGCTTGAAACCTCGAAAATATTGAAGGTCTATATGCTTTGAGTCCTGATTTCTAATTCTTTCACCCGTATGCATGTTCTATTATTTCCCCACCTCCATTTAAGACAGTCTTTGTAGGCCATGAAATGAGGCTCAAACCCTAGACCTGATCTTTTGGCCATCGTCTATAGGTATAAATCAAGGATTGTATTATGGTGAAAGATTTTAGCTCACTTGTACAATACGCATATATTGTAACTACTATGTATGTATAGTGTACTAGTACTTACACCCGTCAACGTGCCATTGATCACGCCAATCAACGAAGTTACAGTGGGTTTTATGTCTTACATAGACGCCCCACATATTCGCGTGCCCGACCTAAATTAGCTTTCACAACTACAGGATGCAGTGGGTTTATTTCCCACCATCGTATCACAGTAACTCTCAAGCCATAGTACTGACAAGCATCCCAAAGGACCCAGGTTCCATCCAACGACATGCATAAGCGCGACCTGGTACCCTGATGCATCCACCGCCGTAGACAGGGATAAAAGGGCAACATAATTGAAACCTCTCAATCCAAGGCGCGATATACCACCCCCAACCTATCCAAACGGTCAAAACAAGCAACCATGCAGTTCCAATTCCTCCTGACAGTCTGCTCCGTCCTATCATTGGCCGCTCTCGCGCAAGCTGACCATACCCACCAAACTGTGCGTCGAAGTGATTTTAGTTGACGCCAGCTGACCGATTCGAGATACAGCCATCAAGCTTCGCCTGTCCATCAGCAAACACGAACGGGGTAGCGCTCACCAGCGAGACGAGGACTTATTGGGCGCTTACCTGCAAGTGAGTCTCATTTCGGAGTCCATTGTGGGTTCCGAGTCATAGTGACAGGTACTGATTGGATTGAATTGAACACGGATTAGTTATGGAGACTCGATCTGCCTCTACGTAAGACTTCTGCCTCTGTTTTTGCCGTACAAGGCTCATTTATTGCATTGCTTATTAAGGGAGCTGCTTCTGGGTCTAGCAATGGTGAAGAAGGGTGTCCAAGGAGAGCAGTGGCCAGGACATGAGAGCGGCAGGAGAATGTAAAGCGGAATAAGTCTTTTTGGTGTATTGTAAAGCAGCAAAGTTTAATGGACCCAGCAAGAAGCTCGATTGAAGGAGATGCATGAAGTGTTGACCCTACTCCTGTGCTGTTAGGGGAGTCATAGAACCTTTCTGAAGAATCGTGATCAAGCTGTAGCAGGACATTGGCTTTGGGCTAGTGAGAATGATGATGATGGTCATGAATGATTGTTGTGGCCCAGAGGGTACAATAGGAGCCTAATAAAGTTGGTGGCCAAGGCAGATGGCAACAATTACAAAACTTGGTTTCCCATTTAACTGACCACTTACTCCTCCTCCTCCTTCTCTTCCTATCCTCCCCGTAACTATCCCTTCACATATAACCCGAAACTCCGCTGACTCATTAGATTCAATATATAGCTTCATTACAACCACCGTCGGCCCGAATTACTTCTCTTTCCCTCGCCCACTTTTCTCTATCCCAAGTCTCAACCAATCCGGCGCATTTCTGATTTAACGTCTTCTTGCTTGCTGATCTCAAAAACCTGACTATCATGCCGCCCCGCTTCTCCGATTCTCCTAATGCGCGTTCAAAGTCTATCACTGCCGTAGAACTCGAGACCTATGGGGTGCGATCACACTTCACTTCATAAAAGCTCATCTGACATCCGTTATTCGTTCATTACAGGTCCTGAATCGACATGCGACGAAAAATACCGCGTACCAAGTCGGAGTATCCGAAGATAGAGGGACACGGAGAACGATGGAGGACGCTCATTCGTTCGTGGTCGACTTTGATGCCGTTAGAGGACAGGGTTTCTTCGCAGTCTTCGATGGACACGCCGGAAAGCACGCAGCCGAATGGTGTGGATCTCATTTTCACGAGGTACGCCCAACTCAAACCCATTCAGAAAGACGCTAATAATTTTATCTAGTACTTTCTTGCCTCACTGCATACTTCGCCCACTATGCCTATCCCCGATATTTTGAACGAGACTTTCCATAAAGTCGATGAGGCTCTTTCTCGCATGTGCGAAGAGTCCGAGGGAAAGATCCACTCCGGGTGCACCGCTGTCACTGCCTTCCTCCGTATCGAAGATGCCGATGGACACCAATCCTTCATCAGCGCATCACCATCCTCGCCCAGCTCTGCTTCATCCATCTCTGGACCTAACAACGAACCCGAGAGTCCCCATAGCAGCGGCGCCGAGAGCACTGGTAGCGTCAATGGCGAACAGAAGAAACCCAAAAAGAAAAAATCTTCAAGCAGCAGTCGCTTCAAGAAAGCGTTAATGAGCCTCGCCAGCGGTATCGCGGGTTCGTCCTCTTCACCGCCTACCCCTCGATCTGGGTCACCCGTCCCATCACATATCGCACTGGCCATGACGGTAACCGTTCCCCCGTCTGAATCGAGACGCGTCTTGTACACCGCGAACGCGGGTGACGCACGTGCGGTGTTGTGTCGCGGTGGGAAAGCAGTGCGACTGACCTACGATCACAAAGGCTCGGATAAGCAGGAGGCGAAGCGGATAACGGACGCGGGTGGATTCGTCATGAGTGGACGTGTCAATGGCGTCTTGGCAGTCACGCGGAGTTTGGGTGACTCTTCGATGAAAGAATTCGTCGTCGGTTCGCCGTATACTACTGAGACGGAGCTATGCGATGAAGACGAGTTTTTGGTGCTAGCGTGCGACGGGGTAGGTCTATCTCTGACCTGTGTATGTTTCAGTACTGACCTTTTCCAGCTATGGGATGTCGCCAACGATCAAAGTGCCATCGATCTTGTCCGTGAAATCCCCGATGCCCAAGTAGCAAGTGCAAAGCTCCTGAAATACGCGTTATCGCGTCATACCACTGACAATGTGACTGTCCTCGTCGTTCGCTTCAAGCATGTGACTCCTCAAACCGCGTAACCCGTCCTGAGCAGTGATGATAAACATAAAATGGCCATATACTGGACGTTGAGCCATACATACATTCTCTGGCCCTTTCGGGCTTTCTGCATCATACTAATTATCCAATTCCCTTTTTGTAATTTTCGCATGTCGTTGACCATACCTTCTCTTGCACGTCCCCTGCATCATGCTTTGAACCCTTATAGTTGCAGTGTAATATTGTCACTTGTGATACTGTGTGTACTGTATATCCACGGCCATGTTGAATATCAATCTCCTTGCATAAGATCGCGATAAAAAGAGGTTCAAAAAAGACTCGTCTTGACGAGCGACGTTGTACTACAATGGAGTTCAAAAAGACTGTCCCAGGGAGGATTCGAACTTCCGGCTTCTCGGAGCTGCTGTGCGCCACAACGAGATGATTTAACCACTAATCGACAAGGACGTTGTAATTTTTGGCTAGCTTTTGAGTTCACATGCATACGCGGTTTATCCCTCGCAAGGACCTCTCCAAAGCGAAGACATTCTCCATGAACGCCAGGACGTGGTGGTATCCCAAAGAAAAGGTTTACGAAGTCAATTGCACAGAAAACTACATGATTACACTAGTACCTCGTGACTTTTCATCTAAGAAGCAATGCACTGGCTGTAGTAGGCGTTGCTGTAAGTGCATGTGCTTCCAGCAGCACAGGTGGTGGGGCCAGTCCAGCCCTCTCCACCGCTAGAACGTATTTATGTTAACCTATGAATGCATTGAAAAGAATAGAAATAGTGACACACCATTGACCGTAGAGGGTCTGGGTGGCGCTGGAGGCGCTGGAGGTCGTGGTGGCGGTCGACGTGGTGGCGGTCGTCTTAGTCGAGGAAGAGGAAGAGGAGGAGGAAGAAGAAGAGGAGGAGGAAGAGGAGGAAGAGGAAGAAGCGGAAGAAGAAACAACGACGGAATAAGCCGATCTAAGGAGCGGGAACGCGTCAGCTCGATACGCTACGATAGTAGTGTGAAGCAGCTCACGTAGTCAAGGTGGCAGTTCCAGACGTAGCTTCAGTGCCTGCCTGAAGGGTTGTCAGGTATTGTGCGCTGCTCAAGCTCTCGTTGGTGACCAAGTACTAATTACAAGGATAGGATGGCTATTAATTCGGGCATGATTCTAATCGCCAAAACACATACCTGGAGGAATTCATTGATATCAGCACTGAAGCTGGTGACGGTCGTGCCACTGGTGGCGGGAAGGAAAGAGTAAACGTAGTTGGAGCCATTATCTCCGTAGTAGAGGTCCCTGTGTGCAACCATTAGTTTTACGCGCATGGATGACTGAAAAAACAAACCAAGTCTGGCCACCAAGGCTGATGCCTGTCGCAACGGGTTCAGGGTTACCAGAGGAATCGTAGTTATAAGAAATTGGTCCAGCGTTGTAGTTAGCAAGCCAGATCATGATTTCGTACGCGTTCGAGCCGCCCGAGGTGGCAGAGGTGAAGATATCGTAGGCAACATCTGCAACGACTGTGCCAGTGTTGGCCTGGGACCAGTCCCACGTAGTCTGGAAGGAGATACCTGCATTACGAACTTACTGTACGCCACAGCCAAGACATTGACTTACGGGGATGCTCTTGAGGGTAGACAATTGGACGTTTAATCCGTCGTCGAGGGCAATGTTAGTGAAGCTCTTGACGCCAGTTCCACCAGTCCAAGTCCAGTTGGTGTTCCAGGCGATCGTGGTACCACTCAAGGACGTGAGGGTAGCGCAATCAGATCCAGAAGTCGCACCTGATTCACCCCACTGGTCCAAGTAGAGGGTGTACTGGCCAGCAACGACGGTATCCCACTGACCTATTAACCACCTTCTTCAGCAAATAATTTCGAGAGGCGAAGAAAAAAGTAGAAGCGTACCGCAGTGGGTTGTAGTATCGATCGACTGGCGTTTAGTCAACTCATTGGTAGGGACAGAGAGGACAAACGGAGCCAAGGCTGCGATAGCGGCGAGTTTGGCGAATGCTGGAAGCATGGTTAAGCCTGTAAAGATTCTGGGTCCACCGAAGAGGGGTAGAGTTGCCACCCATAATTTACGGTCAGTCCATTTATACCGCTAGTTATTACTGAACATTTTGCGAAGTGTCTCCGGGATGTTCAACGCGATGCCCAGGTCGTTGCAAAGGTAGGAAATAGAAGCATGACTACTGCGGCCAGGAGCAGCCAGGAGCGACGCGGTCCGCTCCAAAAACTACTCGGCGGTCATCTGGGTGGATCATGTGTTGGGTAAATTGTGAATGGTAAATTATCCGACAGAGTCTGCCTTCAGTCACGAGTAACATGAGTGTAAGGATAATGGAACTTTTTTCCAGTATTTTTACAATCACATCTTGTACGACCGGTTGATTACCGGGAAATCGCTGGTCAAATACCGGTCTGGTACGCGTATGGACTACAAGAAAAGAACTAATTACAGGTCTTGGTATGGTACGTTCGTCATGTGTCGTAGTCATATTTCGTGATAGAAGTGTTCATGTCAAGGAAGAAAGCAATCCTGCATCCGTGCTTCAAACTTGAGGAACGCCAGAGGTCACCTTGGGATATGTAGCTGCAATGAGCTGCAAGAACGAAGACGCTTGAGCATATGACAGTAGTCATCTAGATCATCAAACTCACGCCAAAGAGCTGTGGGGCCCTAACAGCCAACACTTGTGGATCCTCACCAAGGCCGACGAATCTGGTATAACATCGTCAGGGAGACTGATCTAGCTTCAATCGATTCGACCTACATTGTCGATACGCCAGCCTCGATAGCAGAGGACAACGTCAAAGCTGAAGGAAGAGGGGGCAAGTCAACTTCGGGACAAAAGATCGAGGAAAGGTGGCGACTAACAGCATTGTATCCCGATCAGGAACGCAAACAGCACAACAGGCGCCGTATAGTTGCCGTCTACGTTGTACGATGGATGGGTTACTGCGATACATTGCAGCCGTGTCAGTCATCTTGGCATTTTGAGGTCCAAGGTACTTACGACGCAGATAAAGGTAGGCGAAGAGGGAACACAGTATGCCAACTGCATAGGCTCCCCAAGTTAGAGCTATATTCTGTTATAAGCGCCCAGGATTGTCATGACAGAGACTGGATGACGTACTCATTCCAATGAGGGAATCGTTGACCAGGGCGTCAATGCCTATATTTAACAAAAATGAATTTGAGGAAAGTTTGTCCGACGCAGAATATGTACCTCGATCCTTGAAAAGCCTCCATGTATCCTTCGCGGCGGTAATATACGGCTTGCCGTACAGAGCTAAACGAAATTTAGAACGGGGGCATTAAGACCACCAGACAAGTGCATACCAATCTCGATATAAGCGTATCTAAAAAACTCTGTCAATTTGTCGATTTATACTTACGAAAGCACTCTTACCTGTTGAACCACTCTACCATACCCTCAATGCAACCAATGAAACACGCTGCACAGCATGCTAGGCAGGCCTCGACAGCTGAAACAGAAGCACAATCAACACAACATAATTAAATCCAGAAGGCGCACGTACGATGGCCATCAGCGTTAGCATTATTGCGTATCATCTCCAAAAGCAATTTGAGGAGCTCAAGGAGCGTGACGATGAGCGATCCAAACGCGATAGATCCCAAGGACCATGTAGAGGCTCGACCAAAGGCAGATACCGTGGGATGCTTCGGCTAGAATAACATTTCGACTGTAAATTACAAGCAACAAAATTCAAACTGAATTCATGCACCATCTCCCCCATCTGGCGAGGTCCGAAATAGTACCACGCCCCGAAGGGCCCGCCTGCGAGGGTGGCAATAGCAACGTTTTTGACGACCTGCGAGGTCCAGAGAAAAGAGAATGTCTCAAAGAAGATGAGGCCCGCGACTTTTCCAGATGAGCAGCTAGTCGTCGCACAATCTTTTAATTTTCCATCCATGTAAGTAACTAAACAAGAGGAGTGGGAAACTACTTACTGGGATTACCTGGCGTGTATTTGGCATAACTACACGTGTATCAGTACTGGTCCGATCATGGTCGTTATTATAAGGGACTTACGTAGCAATCGTAGTAAACGTATACCATCTTGAGAAACAGTCAAAATAGGTATAAAGCCACGATTAAGTTCCGGTGGACGACTTACACAGCCAACGCGGCCTGCACAAAGAGGGCAGTGAAAGCCACGACCCCAACACTCTTATGATGCTTGGCCACATCTATAACAATCTGAAGGAGCAGAGATGCAAGCGGGATGCGAGACCTGAAGCCAAAGTAGGCGAAGATAGATAGGAGAGCGAATACTGTGAAGATGATCGCGGCAGCTACAAAGGCTCAGATTAGACAGTGAGTCAGGGGCAGAGATAGAGGCAAGACGAACACCAGTATCTTGTAATCCAGTAATAGACGCAGATACCACTGTAATGCACTGTTAAACGACCGGCACTCTGAAGATATTCATGCTTCGAATGACGTACATGTTCAGCACTATTGATAGTACAAGAGTGATGTGCATAATCGTTCGCGTGAAGTAGCGTGTAAGCATGAGGTAGACTGTGGAAAGCAGCAGCGCAGCTGCTGTAACCAGGAGTAGCAAATAGACTGTGTGCCTGCAAGCAATATGATCAACAAGCAGAGGCAAGAGCGAGAACAGTTTGACACACTGATTAAGCGTGACGGCAGTACCAGACTGGCCGCCCGACTTTCCAAGACCGCCCCCCAGACCACCACTCGATATCCAGGAGTTGATTACGATCCCAGAAAGCGCTGCAAACGCAAGGAACTAGATGTCAATATATGGTCAGGACACGAGCGAAGAAGAACAGGATCGGTTGATCATACCTGTAGCACGAAGAAAACGAGAAAAATAGGATCATTTATCGTGCGTTTGGGCTTGAATCTTTCACCTTCGTAGGGTGATTTCTGGTCGTAATCTTGTGAAGGTACTGGTTGCTGAGCATAGCCTCCGTAATTAGGCGTAGGCCCGGGATAGGGCTGTTGGGGTTGTTGCATGGAGATGGAAAGAAAGGAGTATAAGGGAAAAAGAAACTCGTAAAGGGTCGTTATATAAAGGAAAGGCAAAATGAAGAACAGAAGCAGAAGAGAAGCAAGCTATGCAGTTAACTCTTCGGTTACCAACCGAATACTTGATGTGACGTATGATTATCCTGTTGATCCGATGGTCTCCTCAGTTGTTGGCAATGCCATGTGTGGATGCCATTGCCACATGCCATTGAGCGTGGCATGCCCGTGTACTCCCACCAATCCACACACATAGCGTGAAAAGCCATTGGCCATCTCTCCACGGGCATGCCATGGCTTGTGGCAAATGTGGCAAGTCACGGGCATGCCAGTGGCATTGCCAACACTGCTCCAGAAGGTCTTTCAGTCCTAGAGTGTATCTCGAGGCTAGAGTGTATTTGCAATTATTGTAAGAGGTCTTCAACTTCAAGGATGGAGCGCAAAATCCAGCGATTCCGCAATCACCTGTTCAGAACATGCGTGATTCTGCATGAATTATAACTGCATTGACTTTGGCTTGGCCAGTTTATGTTAAGACTGTGGAGACAACATGTGGAGACAACAGAGCGCACTGTAATGATGACGTCATACAGCGATGAATAGGGCGTGAACAAGTATTTGAAAGCTGAGGTTTTTATGCCTTTTATCACAGACGCCCACCTCCCAACACCATGCGCAAGACATCCTATGTTCTGACTTTCCTTGCAGTGGCTATCACATTTGTGCTTGTGAGCCTAAGCCCAATGAAGCCATCTTCAAAAGGGGTTAATCGGTGGCTTCTTATTTTCAGAATATATTATCCAACACGCGTACAGACTGGTTCGTCTTATCATAACCACAGCACTACACTTTTTTCTGACTAGAAATTATAGGATTGTTGTCCGAACGCCCGAGGTACTCCACACAAGAATCATCATCACTTACGGCCTAGCTGAGCGCTGCGAACGTCAAATTACTCGCATCCCCGGGCCTGGCAATGGAAAGTTGGAATACAGCGATTACGAGTGCCGTCACTTTCCCATGCGAGTCTCCGATGGCTGTGAAGAAGACAACGCAGCATTTTGCGCCGCCTGGACCAGCGCCCGTTACTTTGTAGTCCTCGCAACATGGTGCATCGCAGCATCCCTCGCCGCTATAATATTCGGCGTCAGCACCCATTCACGCAGACGAAGAATTTGGAGAATGGCCGCTGGCTTGGTGATTCTCCAAGGTAGGAAAGATCACGGAATTTCCTCGTCTCCAATGGACAGAACTTACTGATCCTTCCGCCATTCTTTCCCTAGCCATATTCCAGCTAGTTGCTTTCGCAATTATCACGGATTTGTATAACAACGCGCGTTTTTCAACCTTCCAATATGGGCGATTGGGTAAGTAAAAAGAAGTTGTTTTGGTCTTCTCATTTTTATACAACGAAACACAGGTCCCTCCTATATCATTAATGTCGTCTCCTGGGTCCTTGGCATCTGTATCTCCGTCGCAGTTATTGCGACCGGAATTTCTGCTGAGAGGGGACACCGCTGGGCAGCTGGAAATAGGGCTTACAGGCCTATCCCGAGTGCATGATCACGATGGCCTCATTTGTACTACTGGAGATCTATTCCATGAGTATGTTTTTAGATTATGATGAACCTCACACAGTTACATACGAACGTTTGCTGAGATTATTTTTACTGCTTGTACACTACACGATTAGAGAACACCAATTGTTTCCATCCGTTGCACCTGTATCGACCCGTTCTTGACCACGCTTATGTGTTTAGTCAAATGCTTCGTGCAAGGTCAGAGTTTGTCGTCTACTAATCCTTCGCATCCTTCTGCTGCTTCGCCCATTCTCTAACCTCTTCTCTTCGTCTGTACCATTGTATCATCGGCAAAGTAAAGCACGATATCACAATCCACACAGACAGAATCAAGAAATTGATGCCAACTGCATAGACGCCTCAGCCGGAGTTCGACGAAAAGCTAAACATAGCAACAACTAACCTTGATTCCTCGTACGAAACACGATAGTGCGCACGGCTCTAGATATTTGATAGAAAGGTGCTACATGCCCATATTGATACACCTTGGGCAGCGCGTCAATAGGCCAAAGACAGACGGATACATTGCCTATCAGTGAAAACGCCAGTACATTAGCAGTGCCCTGACAGTTAGAAGGGGCGAAACACATACTGATAATCCAGAGAATCAGGAAAAATGGGACATACTTGACCGTCATGAGGGTGGTCATCGTCTCCAGGGCAAGACCTCTAAACAAATCCGTAAGACGAGGCCAAAAATGCAGCCCTGTAGAGAACCAAAGCACATACGCAGCCATCATACCGAACCACGCCACCATCCAGAAGACGACAAAGCCTGCATGTCCAAATCTTTAACAAAACCAAGAGTTGCGTCATTAGCTCCGTCGCTATTACAATCGATTCCAGAGAAAACTCACTTAAGATCAAAGGGCACCTGAAAGGCAGCTGATACCAGGGTATAAAAGAACTTGAGAAAACCAATGTAGAGGTAAGATGGATGTCAAGAGACGGTACCGGTGTCACTATGTAGCTCACCGACACGATGAAATAAATCGAAATTGGGCTAATGAGACGGACGATGATTAAGGACCCAAGCGACAGGTAGCTTTCCAGGCCAGAAGTTGTACGAGCCATGATTCCAGAATTCTGGGAAATATCTATCTGGTCACAACCATGGAAAGCGATACAGCTTGGAGATGTTACGCACAACGACAAAGAACGATAAAATGAGCAAGTAGATGAGGCCAACGTATGTATCGGCCGTCGCCCTTAGTCCATTCGATGGTTAGTCGAACTTCAACTCAGAAGGAAGGATAAATCTCACACAGGCACGTTAAATGGACGAAGATTTTGCAGGGTATAATATGCCGGGCGCACAAGCACCTCTGTCGGAACCTTAGAGAGCTGGATGCTCGAATTCGATACTAGCTCTTGAACGAACCCGATGGCGAAGTCATGAGTGACTTGATCGAGCCACGTTTCCATCTGACAGCAAAATACTATTTGAGCGATGAGCCTGGCATATGGTCAAATTGTGGACTCAGCGTACTGTTGGCCGGAGGAGCGTACGGCTGGAGTTGAACACAGCTTAATCAGCCCTGTCTGCTACTGCTAAACGACAAAAAGTGGCGCACAAAGCGTTTTCATTCCGAGCTTCAACCCCATATGCAGTTATCGCTGTCGAACCATTGTAGGATCCGGAAGCAGTAGTATTCCCTGTCAAAGCAGCTTCGAGCTTGGCGGATGACCCCTGGTTAACTGCACAAGGTAAGGCATAGCATATTAGTAGCCTCTATCGAATGAAATTCTCACCAGAAACGGCAACCCAACACTGTTCATCGATCACAGCATTTATCAGGTCGCTTTCACCATTCGAAAATCGACTAGAGTCCCAAACTGTCCATGTTATCAAAGGTCCCGAAAGTCTCTCAAGTTCCCCGACCACAACGCTCCCAATAAGCCCGCCATCGAAGTCCTAGAATATTATTCTTGTCTGAAAAGAAAAATACTACGCGACCGTAGTAAGAACACGTACAACGAGGCAACCTTCGAGACTACGAGCAGGTAACCGGTATACCGCTCCCCAAAATATAGGAAATATTATGAAAATAGCCAGGATGATCAAGAACGTCCGTTGAATGAGAATCTTGATATATACATGGCGACATTTCGCAGCAGCCTCAGATCTGTCCAGGAAACGACCAGAGAAAGGCGTAGGCTTAGTAGCTGGCGGTCGGTCCTCATTCGGCGGAGTGTCGTCCGCTATCGAGAGTTCAGAGTCGGCCTTTGTATCTTCTAAGGCAGGAGATTCAGCGTCCATGAGCAGATAGACACCAGGATAATAAGCCTGAGACAGGCGGGTTGGGATGCAAGAGTAGCCGGTGGGGTCATCGACTTTGGATAAATACAACAACGCGTTTGGTCAGGGCCCGGAAATCTAGAATTTAGAATCCCAATATGTACGTACGCAAAGTAAATTGTGCAGCCGGTCTGGTGCAGTACGGTACCTGTGATCACTAATCTGAACAAGTTGTGTCCAGCATGACCTGCTGAAAACATATTCAAATTGACAGCTGAATTTTTGATCTTGAATGATCGCCGATAGCACATTAACTCCTAGTACCTACGACACGCCATACAATCCTCTCTGAAAATACATATATTCAACAGTGTGAACGTTGTGAAGAGTATGCTAAATATAGAGTCTATTTGACGGTAGGTCAGTGCGGATATTATGGCACGCTGTTGCCACCTTTATACTACATGAAGCCTGCTACTCGGCGATCGTACTAGCCAGGCCGAGGCATCGAGATGGACCATGTGGATATCAAAAAAGGCGGTGTAATTATAACTGTATGTTAGGTCCTAACTGAGTTTGAAAATGTAGACAAATACAAGATGTGAGTCCTCAGCGTATAATATTCAAATGTATACCTGTAGACGAATACTTGAAGATGTGAGTCTACGAGGTGTGTAAGTAAAAGATCAAATGAGATAAAGGTAAGTAAGACTCACCCTCAGTGTATAATACTGTACTATTACGACCGAGTGTTCGCAGGGTGTGATGCGTTATGCTAAGTGTTCACCCACAAAGGTGTTCATTCAGTGTTCGGATGTGTCGATGAGCTGTGACATACCAAAAAGTGTTCATTTTGACAAGGGTGTTCACAGTTGCAATCACCATAAACCACTACACTATGTGGGCATTCAGA
Organism: Tricholoma furcatifolium; assembly: GCA_018854895.1. Lineage (NCBI taxonomy): Eukaryota > Fungi > Basidiomycota > Agaricomycetes > Agaricales > Tricholomataceae > Tricholoma > Tricholoma furcatifolium. The sequence continues at coordinate 44,720 of JABAJV010000063.1, forward strand.
GTTTACTATGTATTTATCTCCTTGATATCAAAAACAGAGTCTCGATCACCGTGTTACTAATATCTAGACCTCTTTTAGAGACACTTTCAGCCTTGCGAAATTTACCAAAGTCTGATCCCGAGTTTTATCAAGAACT
>JABAJV010000064.1:0-44536 GCA_018854895.1 Tricholoma furcatifolium
CAACGAACTACTAACCTGAATTCAACTTGCTGATCTAATGACACCACAAATCGGAGCGAAGCGACGACACGTCTTGTCTGCCCTTATCCATGGGCCATCAGAACTCCGCATTTTGTTTTAAGCCTTCCCCAACATTGAGGTCGGTTTCAGTACCTTGTCGCCAGTGCCTAAACCATTCCTCCAACCCCAGAACTGGGGTCAGATGACTTCTTTGCACACCTAATTTGTAAGTCCATCAGAGTCTATCGCGTTCCAAGAGCGCGTCGGCGCGCTTGTCAAAAGTTCGACAAACAGCTCAAAAACACCAGGAGAAGCGACGGATAATCCAAGCAACTACCCCTTGGCTGCCCTGGGGAGCCTGGGGGTTGCTCTGTGCATGCGAGGTTGTGCCTCTCAATGCCCCTTGCGCCAAGCCCAAAGATCCTATGAGGGGCTCAGAAATCGTTCAAATAGCGGTCGATTTCTTAGTTGAAACTCGTGCTCCTCAGTGCTCACATCCCTTTGTCCACCATGAAGTTGTCTGCCTCTTTCACTGCTCTCCTTTCGCTCATTCCTTTCGTGACTGCTGGCGCTATTCCTTCCGCCGCCACTCCCACCAACTCGGCTGGTCTTCCTATCTCCACCTCCAAGGCTTACCTCAATGAGGTCGCCCACCAGGCCAGGAAGCTCTACTTCGGTACCGCCACCGACCTCTTCTTCGTCGGTGCCAGCGACAGCGGTGAGAACACCGATCAGCCTTACATCTCCATCTTGGAGGACATCAAGACCTTCGGTCAGATCACCCCTGGAAACTCCATGAAATGGGTACGTTCATTCTAGATGCCTGTTCATAAGATAGTCTCTTACCTTGTCTATAGGAATTCACTGAGCCCTCGCGTGGTGTCTTCAACTTCACCGAAGCTGATGAGGTCGTCAAGTTCGCTGAGCACAACGGACAGATCATGCGTGGTATGTACGAGGTGTGCATTCCATGGACAAGTTTGCTCACGGTTTTCCGATGTTTTCAGGACACAACTGCGTGTGGTACAACGAGCTTCCCGACTGGCTCACCTCGGGAACTTGGGATGCCCCCACCCTTGCTGAGATCGTCACCACTCACTGCTACAACTTGGTCAAGCACTACGAGGGCAGGATGTGAGTTGCTCAAACGCCTGTCATGCAGTTCTGTGATTGAATTGTTCTCTTCTAGCTACTCCTGGGATGTCATCAACGAGCCCTTCAACGATGATGGCACTTTCCGTGAGGATATGTGGTACAACACCTTGAACACCTCCTACATCCCCCTCACTCTCCTCGCTGCCCGCGCCGCCGACCCCTTCGCCAAGCTCTACATCAATGACTACAACATTGAGGGTCCCGGTGCCAAGTCGACTGCCATGATCAACCTCGTCAAGCAGTTGAAGTCTGAGGGTATCCCCATCGATGGTGTCGGTGTCCAGGGTCACCTTATCGTTGGCGAGCTCCCCTCTAACATTGAGGACAACCTCCGCGCCTTCACCGAGGCCGGTGTTGAGGTTGCCATCACCGAGTTGGACATCCGTATGACCTTGCCCGAGACCCCTGCTCTCCTCGAGCAGCAGAAGGCTGACTACGAGACCGTCATCACTGCTTGCAACAACGTTCCTGGATGCGTTGGTGTCACCATCTGGGACTTCTCCGACAAGTACTCCTGGGTTCCTTCCACTTTCCCTGGTCAGGGTGCTGCTTGCCCTTGGGACGACGTGCGTTCTTTCCGTCTTTTATGCTTGCAACTCTTTCTTACCTGCCTTTTTAGAACATGCAAAGGAAGCCTGCCTACGACGGTATCGTCGCTGGTTTCCAGTAAATGTATTAAAACTTGTATACCCCTAAAATGTAATATACTGGCCGCATTACGATGTCTTCCGATCATGAAATAACTGCACGGGACAGAACCTTCGACTGCGTATCCGCCCTAGCCTCTGTATCACGCCACAACCGCCTGCTTAGAGTCTGAAGTACCCTTCGGTGAGGGATCACGTTTTGGAGACATGACCGTCTGGCAATCATATGTGATATTTGGCATATCCCTTTTATCTTGTAAAGGTTCCTTTGAAAGCAGCAACTACTACTGGTTCTGTTGAAATGTATCCTATCAGTGTTCGACAAGTAAGTAATCCTGAAGAAGAGAGTTCGGCTACAGTCGCAGTGCGATTACGAGTTCCCATCAGTTTAACCTAGACATGAGGTATGTAAGTAAGCCAGTTAATGGAGGTGTAGATACCGGCGCTGGGTTTCCGCAATGCTATAAACATCTCAAGCAGGAGCAGAAACCGAGCTGATATGTAGAGCAACATCGCGAGTCGGAAGGGCCACCGCCTAATGAAAATGTATCGAAGCACCCAACGACGAATATCAATCCAAATTCCAGTCTCGCCGCGTCTAATAGATATGAATTCAGCCTGTGTAGTGATAAGAACGGTGAAAGCATAGATCGGCATGCAAACCATTATTGCTGACGATGTACGCCACAGATTTTTTTCCGTACGAGTTGGAAATTCAAAATTCCACGCCAAACAATGGATTACTCCAAATATGACTGCAATGCCGGTCGCCAGACTATCTGCTATAATGTTTTCGGTGTGGTTCAAAGTACCAAAGGCATAAGTATGGACGGGAATAGGATAGTGTTCCGACGACGGTCTCATTGCCAGCAGCTTGAACTCATTTATTAAAGCGCCAGAGATGTCGAAAAACATATCGGATGGATGTTTAAGACGCGTCCATAACGCAACCGACGCTTGCTGGACCAACTTGACACTTTCGTTAAATATGGTTGTCGCAAGACTTGGCATCCTGCGCCAGCCCAACTTTGTAGTAACAGCAGGTGCATTTCCAACTGGCGGCGTGATAGATATTTCGCATTGTAGAGTGGCCCATGATGAACCATGGGAGCTGCGAAGGATCGTTTTCATGGGAAAAGGAATGTGGGATAAGCAAGGGACGGTATAAGGTAGAGTAGTGTCGACTTGCTCAGACATGGAAGAGCCTAGAGACGATGATACAGGTATGGAAGAACGTGAAGCAGCACCTCCTTGCTCTTCGTCGGCAATACGAGCAGACGCGGGAAAAAAGGAAACGGGGGTCACTACGGGAATGGAAGAACTTGAAGCAGGAACGACTTCCTCGGAGCCTGAGTTGTCAGTCGGGGAAGATGGAATTCGTTCTAGTAGAGAAGCAGGAGACGAATATTCCGTGTCTGTAACGATAGGGGAGGTGAAGTTGGAGGTGCGCCTGGCTGGATTATAATATGTGGCGATGAAAATGGGACATTTGACATCGAGAGGTTTCCTCCACCAACAGAAGTAAGTCATGACATTGAGTATGGCAAAAGAAACTGTGGCGACTTCGAGCCCTGTAATGGCAAGGTGTTGAATTACCCGTGCCAAGACCTGCATCATAAACCAAGTAACCTGTAGAACCACTAAAGATTTCGAAAGAACATCTCCCTTGCTTTTGTCCAGGATGTCTTCCTCCGATATGTCCAAGTCCTTATTTATCAGGTAAGGCTCAATGTCGTCAGGATCCAGAGTGACACGGGCACGATCGGCCTGGTCAGGGCAGACGTTGAATCCGCCCATCACTGCAAAGAAGCCGTGTGTCTGTGTCCATCCGAATTCTGAGGCGGCATGAGTGCTGGTGTAGTAGAAGACAGAGATGACATACTCTTATAATTTCGAGCTAATTTCCGCGATGAAAGCCACTGTCGAAATGCCCATAATACTACAAGTTCTGGAGCAAACAACGCCAGAGTGAATATCTTGAGGCGGCGGACCATGGGTCTCTCGTTAGCCTGAGGAATATTGGGGTGAAGGGCGATCCATGTGCATGCGAAAATGGTGGTTAAACAGCTCCTGACGATACTCCAGGTGCTTCTCTCATTTGAAAAGGCAGATGAAGGCGATGTGCCATTGGACACCATCGGGTTGAGGTGTTTCGAGCGTTGCAAAGCAAGAGATGCGTGTGAACGTCGATATGAGTGCCCGGTTGATATACAAGCTGCAGTCCCTTCACGATGACGATTGAAAAGAGAGCACAGAAAGCGTCGCCTTGAGGGCTTCCTTCAACGTTGCGTAACTGCTCAGCTATCTATTATTGAAGTGGCATCGAATCAGCGCGCAAACGTCAGAAGTTCGAAAACAAAAGGGCTTGAGCAATGCAGTGAGCTCGTGAGAGATCGATAAAGATGGACACATGTTACATTGCATGTTCGTGAGTCTCTCGGCAACACCCAGCGGAGCCGAAAAAGAGTCTTTAATGCAAAGGTTTGAAGCTCGAACTAGGTCCATACAAGCGTTCTCGACGATATGGGAAGGGCGCTAAAGGGCGCAGGCAAAGGCTATGAGTTCGTGTGTTGATATTATAGCGGGTCCCGATTCAAAACCCCTCTTTGGCACGAACGTGGGTTTCGAACAATTTGAGTGAAGGGCAAGTACGAGCTACTGACGCGGGCGACGAAGCTGCACTCTGTAGAGTCAGACGTAGAATTACATATGATGCAGACGTGTTGATGATTGTAAGATCTTGAGAGCGTTCTGACCATGATTTGTTTAGATATTATCAAGGTGCCCACGTTTTTGCAAGTAAGGCAACCCTGAGAAGAATTTTGCAAAAACAGTTTGAATAGGTGCGGAGGCATATCTGGCGATATCAGTACATACTATGGTCTACAATAGTTGTTGTGTCGAGGTGGTGTGAGCTGACTCTATGCATATAGTGGTCGTCTAGAAAATTCGACCCAACCTAACAAATAATTAAAGGCAGGAAAGCAGAAGCGAAGAAAGATAGGTAGCGCACAAAGGAGCGAAGGTATATCACAATATAGGACCGACGAAAGTTCTACATGATGACACACCGACTAGCGGGAGGCTCTGCTTCATTCGGAGAAGACCTCTTCTCAATCTGTTCAAGGCACAGGTCAAAAACCTTCCCTAGAAGACCGACGACTGTCAGAAAAGCAGCCTTCCTTAAAAACAGATCGAGACTCACCAATATTCGAGTTCTCCTTCGCGCTCGTCTCCACAAATGCCGTATTTAACTTCTGTGCCAATTTCTGGCCTTCATTAAATTGAACTTGACGACTGTAGAGATACAAGCATCAGCACACGACCAGGCTCTTAGTCAATCAAACTCTGGATGCTCCGACCTGGGATTTAGATCGTTCTTAGCGCCGACAATGACGCAGGGGACATCTGTGACGCCGCAAAAGTCGATAATCTTATCGTATACAATTTGAATCATGTCGAACGACGCTCGGGAAGCGATAGAGTAGACCAAAACATATCCATGGATTCCTATGGCATGTTGGGAGTTTACTGGAGAGTACTCATCCTGCTCACATTAGTGAATGGGGTCAATGGGTCATGATACGGAACTTGACTCACCTGTCCAGCAGTATCGATAATGTGACAATCATATTCAACCCCCTTGTAGGTGATAGTCTTCGCAGATGTAGTCTCGATTGTCGGATAATAAGCGTCTACAAAATGGTTCTAGATGGAATCATAGTTAGAACTTTCCACGAAAAAAATCCAGCGAACCCACGTCTATGAATTGCTTCACAAGAGAAGACTTCCCTGGAAAACCTGTGAGTAAAAGCTGTATGGCAAGTCAAAGGGACTTGCTCACCGACTGAACGGGAGCCTAGTACCGCGATCTTCCTTCTCTTGAGACTGTCCCCTGGCATTGTCGACGGTCGATGGGTGATCGAAGAAATGCCGGAGACAACACCGCCCCTTGAATAGGAGGCAATCAATCAATTATCGTCAATTTGATTGGCTGTGTTGTTCACATGACAGGTTCATATTGAAGTCTAGACTCGAGACCTGCAGGACAATTCCTTCCAAGCACAAGAATCCGAGCATACAACATTAAAATCCAACAAGAAAACCAGATAATGATATACAGTACATGCGCACACATTAAGTACAGAATGTAACACAAACACCTCAAAGTTGACGGCCAACGCCCAGTGGGCGTACTGTAACTTTGAATTGAACCCTATCCATGAAACCCAAAACAATTGCTACACATTCCCTTCTCCTGGAAGGGATGCTGCTTGAAGTCTCCGCATCCGTTGCCCGGCGGATCCGGAGTTGTTAGCTCTGTCGCACTCTCGAATGGAGATCGATCGTAGCTGCGGATGGAGGAAGCGGGTGTCGTGGTCTTCGATCTTCCGTTGGGCTTGTAAGGACGCTCGGGAACAGGAGGAGTAGGCCCAAGCGAAGTTGAAGTTGCTCGACGTGGTGGGGGTGGAGGCGGCGCTTTCTTGTTTGGTGTAGTCGCTCCCGAAGGTAGTGCATCTGAGGTCGCACGTCGTGGAAGGGCTGGAGGCGTGGTGAGGATTGACGCCAGTGCCGAAGGGAAATCCCCAGAAGATTTCTTAATCACGGTCGCTTGGAAGTTGTCGTCAAAGCCACTTCCGAAGTTGGCAGTTCGGGACAAAGGTACGAGAAGTTTATCGTCCTCATCATCCGTGAGGCTGCTGATGACACTTGCACCATCATGAGGACCGCTCAAAAATGGGCTGCCGTGATGGGCTGAGAGCGGCTGTTTCCCGAAATCATGGTAGTCGTCCATGTCGGTCGAAGCATAGGACACCTTATCGTCATCCAAGGAATTCGAGAAAACAGCTTCAACCGGTGAGAATACTGTTGATAAAGCAGCGGCCCTTCGAGAACCCCCTGGGCGTTGTGGGAGGGTTGGTCTAGGCGGCGCCAATTCCACGTATGTTGTAGGGAACAACCCTCTATTGCCATGCAATTCTCCCAACCACCAGTCGTCCAGGACCTCGTTGAGTACAACGATTTCTTCCCCTGCAACGAAGGTCAGCTCATCTGTGCCGCCAGAGAAGCTATGCGTCGCCCGAACAATTTTCTTCTCCTGGAGCGAGGGTGGCTTCAGAATTTTGGGAGGAAGCTGTGGGGACGACTCCTTTGACTTCGACAGCCTCCGGGTCAGGGAATGGAACGTGCTGGACTTCTTCGACGGAGAGCTTCGCATGCCGTCTTCGTCAACGTCCTCGTCATGCTGTGCGTCGTCCGTCAAGGAGGCAAACTTCTCCTTGTCTTTGTTCTTCTTGCCTCGCCCGGTAACGGAGTCTACAGCACTCGAAGCCCAGCCTGCAACACTCATGCGCTTTGAGATTTTCTCCTTCTCCTTTTCCTTCTCAAGCTCCTTGTCGGACTTCTCTCCAATGGTAGCCTCGCTATCGGCTCGTCGTCTCGAAGCACGAGACGTGGATCGGGATGGACCTTTACTGGAGAAGGACCCCGATCTTTTGGAAGGTTTTCGGGAGGCTTCATCATCAGAGTCAGATGCCTCCTTTGAAGGGTGTGAAAAGACATGAGGAGGGGCACTCGTTCGACGAGGGGGCACGTGCATCAAAGACGACCTAAAATGCATCGCGTTATGAATTAAACAGATGCTGAAGCAATGGCTGGACCTACTCTTCATACCAGTCAGCTCTGACCTCTTTCAGAACATTCAGGTATTGTTCTACAAAGTTAATCTCCAGGTTCACAAAAGATGTGAGGTCTCGCATTTGGGTTATTTCTTTGTCTTGAATAGCGTGCATCCGTGCCTGTACATCTTCCGATGTTTCGTCGCTGTAAAGAATACAATCAGTTCGACGGTTACTATAGGTACAAAAAAGACATACTAGCGATCCCGAGCTTTTTCCATTTCTTCCTCAGCTTCTCGTCTTTCTTTTTCCTTCTTACTGCTTTTCAGCTTCTCGCACTTCGCTACAGCCGCGTCGTAGCTCAATCTACAATCGCCTCAGTAACACGCACTTCGCTTGCGCTTGCGAGAGATGGAAGGCAATAAATTTACCTGCGACTTTCCAACTTCTTCCTCTGAACTTCGTATTCTTTGATCTCGCCAGTGTATGCTTCCAGTGACGCAACAAAGGTATCATTCAAGTTCAAGGCGTATCCTTCCTGGAGGGCAGCAACTTTGCAATGAGCACGTCCAAGTTTGACGAGTGAAGAGCCTGAGAAGGAGAATCTCTAGTTACTTTCGTGATCATATTCAAGCAGTTTAGCACATACCAAATGCCGAATCATCGCCGAAGTCCTCTCCGTGCATGACCATTACAACACCCAATCTATCAATGGGCAAGAGCTTTTCGGTATCTTCAAACGTGTCAATCTTCTTCTTCTTCGCCATGGTATGTTGGTATGCTGCGGAAGCTGCCAGCAGCCTAAAGTCGTAGCAAAGGTCAGCGGATCGAGTGTGGATCGTGGTATGTATTGAGCATACTTGATAGCACCATCTCTCCGCAACTCAATATCCTTCTCGAGCTCCTGGAACTCCTCAGAAAGCGTCGTCTTTTCTCGCGACGATATGACCTCTCCTGCCCACTATTCACCAAAAAAGTGGTCTGATCAATTTCAACTCGTCGTGTTAAGCATTTGAAAACGATTCACACCTGGCGTAGCTTTCCCAACTAGAACAAGAAATTTAGAATCAGTTTCACGTATACTTTACACATTCTACTGAGGATTTACCTGCTTGCTGGCCATTGCAGGCGGAGATCGTTGTGGTACGCTTTTAAGAGGAGTTCCTTAAATGTAACTGATCGAGGAACATGTAATCGGGCAGGGACAAAATAAGTTGATTGCCGTTATGTTGGGTGAACCTGCAAACGTGGGCGCAGTTTCGTTTCCAGCCTGTTTCCAGCCCCATTTCATTCCACTTATTATGCGAGTCTTGGCGGACGCTGCATCCGTTACAACAACCAAGTCGTATTGCCCGATTTACGTACAGCAAAAATCGCCACGGTAACCTAACGTACAACAAAAGTGAAATCTCACTGCATCCCTTTCGATGCCAGGCGCATGCCTTCTTGGATGGCAACTGCCTACAAAATGAAGGACATGAGTCATACATGATCATCTCAGTACGAACTGGACCCACCTCTTCTACCCAGGGTAGTCTGAAGAACTCGCTTCGTTTGAGCTCCTCCTGTCGCACAGTCATTCCTTCACTTGGGCCGCTTCCAAGTACGCTCTCCAGGTCTCGCGACTGGGATTCTAGCCATGTTTGTATGAATTTTGCTGGATCTTTGGCGAACGACTCTAAAAAGGTTTTCTTGAGATGTGAATTATGTAATGACTGCGCAAGGAGGGAAATCTGGAGAACAGGATCAACGGCAGGATACAACAAAAGTCAGGATGATGCACAAACCTCCTCGTCCATTTTTGCGAGTCCCTGAGAGCTTTCTTTGGACTGAATTACCATAGCTGCCATTCGACTCTTCAAAGAAAAATCCTCCATCTTCACCTCGACATCCCAAGCTTGAAAACGTTCGGGAGGTGGGACAGTTGGGTTAAGTGTGTAATGAAGGAGAACGGGATCCGGTGCAGCAAGATATTGATTTACGAGCTCGGGGATTTGATAGAAGAAAATTTGCTCTCCGCCAAATATCTACAAAAGATAGGGAAGTCTGGTCATAGTTGGAACTCAATTCAGAATCCAACAGGACTTACTGGTCTTAACCTATCATCTGCTCGAATCACACGGCGGTCAGCCTTGTCTTGGAGGCCTTGAACCTTAATATAGTTCCAAATTGCCTGAATAACGCCAATCCGACTCTCCGTTTTGATCCCAAGAACAGCACCTAGATAGATATAGGACTGAATTTTTTTAAAAAACCTTGAACATCGAGGAAGACGCACCAAGTTCACCAAGAACCTTGTATTGTTCGGGGAAATGATCCAGGTAAAGTACGACTCTTAATTTCGTTGGTGAATCACCTGTCCGTCTGATGGTAAACCCGTCGACTGCTGGGTTCTGATGCCCAGAAGCCCGTGGCCACTACGATGAAGGTGAGTGCGAAGCTGAAATTTGTGAAGGGTTCGCCAACCTCGACTATATTTCCTTCAGGATACAGCGCAGGGTCGCGGTCTAACTCGATAACCATACGTTTGATCATCGTTGAGAACTTGCGTTGAGGTGTTTTGTCCCGAGCGCGTTGGGTGGGTAACTGGCGAAAAGAATGTTGAGACAAGAACGCGTCCAGCTTACGCGACGTACCTCCAACAACCGTCCATCTATCTTGAACACCCACGCAGGGATGCCCTCACCCGTCTCAAAATTTGCCGTAATATCACCGCCTCCCTGCCATAACTGTCCCGAAACGGTGTGACTGAGGAATATTCGCAAGGTCCGTGTTGTCTGTAAACGAACTCTAGACGTGTCAGAAACGAGAAGCAAAGGGCAACAAACTGTAGGATTCCTTGTCAACGCGTCTTGTATTTCAGATCTCTTCCTCATCATTGTCCAGTCCAACTTGCGCTCCATGTCCAGTAAGTCCTGGTACATTCGCGAGTCCTCAGCAAAATCAGGGTTTTGTAGGATAACATTTGGGATGGCTTTATCGGTAATTTTACGCTTCCTGAATGAAGAAAAGTCAAATATGTTTCCTCCAAGATAATCGCAGTACTGACTTGACAACTTTGGGCACCTCCATGGCTTGCGTAAATGGGTAAAGGAAAGTGGAAGGAAGGGAAGACAGTGTCACACATGTCACACATCACTTGTGTAACTGAGTAAGTTCAAACTCGCAGTCATGCCAGCTGTAACGTCTGCCTGGAGAATAGTACCACCTTTCTCTTTACTTGCAGGGAAGAGAAAGCGGGATTGAGAAGGGTTCCTTAAATTTTATAGCGACTTTATCAATTCAGCCTACGCTGTGACACGACCTAAGGATGCGTGGCGTAAATATTGCATTCCTTGAAAAAGCATTGTAGTTGCCTCCTGATGGCAAAAAGAGGCTGAACTCCTCAAGATAATGACAGCTTTGAGACAGAGTCACATTGATCACACCGATAGGTGATTATTTTTGAACAAAACCAGTGTGGCCAGAGTATATTAATTTTTACGGGTATACAAATTTTAATACATTTACTGGAAACCAGCGGCGATACCGTCATAGGCAGGCTTCCTTTGCATGTTCTGAAAAAAGATAGGTAAGAAAGAGTTAGAGGCACAGATGGCGAAAAGAACGTACGTCGTCCCAAGGGCAAGCATCACCCTGGCCAGGGAAAGTGGAAGGAACCCAGGAGTACTCGTCAGAGAAGTCCCAGACGGTGACACCAACGCATCCAGGGACGTTCTTGCAAGCAGTGATGACGGTCTGGTAGTCAGCCTTCTGCTGCTCGAGGAGGGCAGGGGTCGCGGGCAAGTTCATGCGGATGTCCAACTCGGTGATGGCGACCTCAACACCGGCCTCGGTGAAGGCGCGGAGGTTGTCCTCAATGCCAGAGGGGAGCTCGCCAACGATAAGGTGGCCCTGGACACCGACACCATCGATGGGGATACCCTCGGACTGCAGCTGCTTGACGAGGTTGATCATGGCAGTCGACTTGGCACCGGGGCCTTCGATGTTGTAGTCATTGATGTAGAGCTTGGCGAAGGGGTCGGCAGCACGGGCAGCGAGGAGAGTGATGGGGATGTACGAGGTGTTCAAGGTGTTGTACCACATGTCCTCACGGAAAGTACCGTCATCGTTGAAGGGCTCATTGATGACATCCCAGGAGTAGCTGGAAGAGAACAATTCAATTTACAGAACTTCATCACAGACGATTGAACAGCTTACATCTTGCCCTCGAAATGCTTGACGACATTGTAGCAGTGAGTGGTGACGATCTCAGCAAGGGTGGGGGCATCCCAGGTTACCGAGGTGAGCCAGTCGGGAAGCTCGTTGTACCACACGCAGTTGTGTCCTGGAAAGTGACTACACGTTAGGCTAATTTGACGTTGGGATTCACCAAATACACATACCACGCATGATCTGTCCGTTGTGCTCAGCGAACTTGACAAGCTCATCGGATTCAGTGAAGTTGAAGACACCACGCTCCGGCTCAGTGTATTCCTGTATAAAATGTTAGCGACCGTTGCTGCGAATAGATCTATAGTGCCAACGCACCCATTTCATGGTGTTTCCAGCAGTGAGCTGACCGAAAGTCTTGACGTCCTCCAAGATGGAGATGTAAGGCTGGTCGGTGTTCTCACCGCTGTCGCTACCATCGAAGAAGAAGAGATCGGTGGCAGTACCGAAGTAAAGCTTCTTGGCCTCGCGAGCGACCTGATTGAGGTAAGCCTTGGAGGTGGAGATGGGAAGGCCAGCCGAGTTGGTGGGGGTGGCGGCGGAAGGAATAGCGCCAGCAGTCACGAAGGGAATGAGCGAAAGGAGAGCGGTGAAAGAGGCAGACAACTTCATTGTGGAAAGAGAGATGGGGATGTGAGCACTAAGGAGCACGAGTTCCAACTGTGGAGTCGACGGCTATTTGAACGATTTCTGAACCTCTTTGTGGGACCATCCGGGTTCAGCGCGAGAGGCACGCCTCGCATGCACATGACGACGCCCAGGGCGGCTAGAGGGGCTAGTTGCCTGGAATATCCGTCGCTTCTCGTGGTAATTTTGAGTTATTTGTCGAGATTTTGTTCGAGACAAGCGCGTTGACGCGTTCTTTGAGCGCGATGGAGCTTACACATTTGGGTCAGAAAAGTCATCTGACGCCGCCTGAAGCTCGGAGCAATGATTTAGGCACTGGGGTACTGTGGCCGACCCTCAATGTTGGGGAAGGCTTAAACCAAAATGCGGAGAAATGGCGACGGGATATGACGGACCGCATGCGCTTGCAATTGCCAAGAGAGAGTTCGAGAACCACCAAGTCGCTAAAATATCTTCCGCATACATTAGAATGTAAACAGACGAAGGTCCGATTGACTCGAAAGCATGCGCGACAGTCCCAGATCTTGACTTTCAGAGCAATAACAGGACACGGGCTATTATGGTCAGAGAGCAGAGCAAGTGGTACGTCTGGTCATACCTGTGATGTCGGTCGAAATTCGGCCCGTGACTTTACTTGTTACTCAACATTCTCCAACTACCAAACCCGATCTTCCCCGAAGTCCACTCTGTGATGTTCATGGTCGTAACAAGGCACACTGTTGATCAGGGCAGAAAGCTGGGGAAAAGGACATTTCCCCAAATCCACCCCACATTCCGAATGATGGGCTGTCGAGAGGGAGGTTTTCCGATCTTACAAGTCTTTGTGTTTGACACACAGACAACACGGATAAGCACAGACCATGATTGCGAGGTAATGCCAAGGGGTTCGCCCTCGTTTGCCTCATGATATTTGAATTTCTATGTCAGAAAGTCAAAGGAACCAAAAAAAAAAGACTTTTCCGTCAAGTTACCGGGTCGATGATGTGATGGAGATTGTATAGGCATCTCTTCCACCTCGAATTCTGATGAAGTGGATCCCAATCTCATTCTTACTTATGTGGGGTGTTGCGATCAGAAAGTGCTTGGCCTGAGTCTGACAGAGGCACGTACATAGTAACGTAGAACTAAGTAGATGCACTATTATTGTCAAGGAAATCTTAGGCAAAGCATTCCGAGTGTGCCTCAGTTCAGTCCACCGGAATAGACCTTGGACAAATGTTGCGATGGTCCTGGATGGCCCTAGTTAACTGGTCGAGACTCCATATTGGTATTGGTGAAGAAGGCTAGCGAGCCAGGTCAATAGTGCAAGTTAAGATGAAGAAACTAGCCAAGGTTCGCGATGGCCTCCACTATGCATATGGCAATATCACCAGCCAAGTGTCCTCATTAACACGGAAACGATTTCGCAACATAGTCTGGGTACTACCCAGACATTTCTAGCCTGAATTAGCTTCGACGCATGCAAATGTGATGCATGATTATCATCTTTTAGTCGTCCAGCTCATCCTCCTCGTCTTCACCTAAGCCGTCCTCTTCCTCGCTAAGTAGTTCTGGAGCCTCAGAGGAACCCAGCATATCGTTTTCTACCATCCCGACGACCATATCAACGAGACCACGTTGCATACGGCGCGGGACTGCACCTGGCCGAAGCAGAGGATGATGCTCCTCCGTGAGTAGATCTTCGTCTCCGGATCCATTCTCCACATCACTCGCCTCTGCGTCCTCACTTCCCTCCTCATTGTCACCATCAGATTCGTCGCTAGAAGTTGCCTCGGAGCCGTCATCCGTATCCATTTCGAAGTCCTCGTCTGCGTCATCAGAGTCTTCTTCGAGCTGCATTATCGTTTTCGGTTCTCCGATGATTTTTTCCTTGCCAAACTCATTCCTGAACGCGCGTACCCACGCGTCGATCCCCGGGCGTTCTCTTGAATCGACCATAGAAAACTCTGCTTCAACACCCATGTCCTCCTCGTCATCACCGACAGCTTCAGTGTCACCGATACTTTTACGCGTCAACACCACTGTACACGTCCGACCCGTGCCGCCCACCACACGCACGCCTTCGCTCTTCCCAATAAGGTCTTCAAAGGCCCAGAATTCGCAAGGTTTGCTCTCGCCCCATAGGATACCTTCTTTTGTGAACCAGAGACTCCCAGCTTTTGCACCACGGTAAGCCTCGATTCCAGGTATGCCGTCCTCGTTTGCACTAACACCACTCGCGATCCCCACGCACGCGCTCCTGAATACATCTGGAGTCGGTTCGATAACAGGCTTTCCTAGCGTATTGAGGAACTCGAGAAGCATAGGGCGAGTAGCTGTGTTCTTTGGATGGGTACAACGAGTTGGTTCTCCATTGTATGTAGTGGTTGAAAAGGGTGTAGAGGAAACAGAATCAATGCCGAAGATGACTTGGGGATGTGTAGAAGCGTCATTTGCAGGTTTGCCACGGTCTGAAGTGTCGGAAGAGAGTAGAACAATAGTCCAATGACCTTTTGTCTTGCCACGCGTCGGAACTATGAAGGAGCGCGATAGCATTTGAAGAGGGATATTAGCTTCGATTGCCTCAGACGTGGGATGCGTCAAGACTATTGCAGTTTTGTAAACGGTGATATTCACTTTCTTGCGGATAGGCGAAGTCGCAGAAACTGAATGAATGGTGAAAAGAGGATCGGGAGGCAGTGTGGAAGGTGCAGAAGAAGCAGGCGCTACTGACGAACGCTGGCGTTTGGCCACTTGCAAGTCGACACTCGTATCGTCGTCTTCTCTCGGTCTTTTGTGTTCAAGCGATGAACGTTTTTTGACCATACCATTCAAAATTGTTATTGCAGCCTCTTGTTTCTCTGCCCATTGAGATTGAATGCCCGCGGCTGCATTTGGCGCACACTCTGCACCGCTGATGAACCTGATTAACGTGTCAAGAACATCCTCAAATGTTGGTTCCGAAGCTGTTCCACAAAGTGTTCGAACCGTCTTGGCAATGTCTGTCGGAAGAGATGGTAGGATTGCCCGTAAAAAAGGAGTTTGAGATGCCATCTGCTGAGAGTTCAACGTTCAAACTTCAGCAAGGACAAGACAATGAAAACAGACTATTATTGATGATCACCCAGGTTTCAACTTCAAGTGTTCGTGTAAGTCAGAGCTCTCAAGTTAAGACCAGTTATCGAATGATTTAACAAGCAGTTTGTGGGTCGTGATTGTCGTAAAGGGAAAAGTTGGTAATTAGGACAAATGACAAGGAGAATCAGAAATGCATGTTGGTCATGTTTGCGTCTATAGTGACGACATAATAGAATCAAAATAAAGGACTTGGTCAACTTGAAAAACTCTCATTTTCTCACAAACCTTTATTTCTCTCTCTCTCAAAAGATGACCAGGAAAAAGAACGAATTAGAATCAATAGAATCGTGATATTAAGAACGATCCGCCCTTACTCGGAGTTTTATCGTAAGCATAAGTCAATCTCTTCGGTGTCAAGTAAAAGTTGGCTGACGAGAGAATCAAAATGAAGGAAGAAAGTGTACATGCCGTATTAACAATCATCTGTCCTCTCAGCAAGTACATGTTACCGCATCTAACGGCAGTCCATCCTGCATGGATGGTTTCAGTACTATCGAATAGGACCGTGACCCAGGCTAGATTCAGCACAAGACTTTGCACTGACTCCTGTGTCTGTGTCATCAATTAACTGCTGGAGCCAGTTTGAACTCGTTGATGCAATGGGGCTCCAGGTCACCAAGATTTGTTTACCTTGCCTCGCTTCAGATACTCCATGTGGTGGGGTTCTTCTTCCTCTCACTGCGTTATAAATGGTTGGTTCTCTTTTCTCCTCCTTCAAGTTAATATTCTATAAGTGGCTGGTTATTTTTATCTCATAAAAAACTTTTTCTGGGGTAGCTGTCATATGCCTTGCAGAAATGCCTCGGTATCTTCGAAGTAATTCCATTATATGGATGTTAGATCCGTGTGCAGCTGGTGACTGTGATATATCTGGACACATTGATGCTTGCTAGCTCGAGAAGCTGGTATGGTCGGTGGGAATTTCGCGAAACCCTTAACTATCCAGCCCTCTGCGTGTGAGAGGGTGTAGTCGCATGATCTGCCGCATTTCTTCTACTCGTTCCCGAGGAGTAGTAAATCGTCCGTTCCATCTCCTGGTACAGCGCTGGATACCCGTCTCCGTCTTACACCTTCCGGTGAGAACGCCCTGCTGTCGAGCTTGTCCGCTCTCAACTTCTCACGCCTTCTCAGGATATAAAGAACGGCAAATTCGTCCATTCACAAAATCAACACAGGTTGAATCATGCTGAAGCTCTTTTCATTTCTCTTTGCAGCGTTGGCCTCATTCCAGGCGGTCGTCGCAAAGAATAGGATTAAGGATGGCACTGGAACTATTGCTCTCGAGGAAGCGTGGACAATTCCTGAGCTCGTTAGTGGAATACAGTCAGTTGTGCCTATTTGACTGTGAGCTTCATCGACCAAATTCTTGCAGTGCCTTCCCTCCACTCGGTATGCATAATTTCTAGGTTACCCGACTTTCGGCATTGCTTAATGAAATGTGTAGGGGAGCCGGAGGATGAATTCATTGCAAGCTTCACCGATGTATATGGTCGTCGTCTTGATCTCATGAACGAAAACAACATCGATTTCGTAAGATAACTCCAAGTTTCATGAAATACTCAATGCATCCTGACTATCGCAACATTGTATAGATGGTTCTATCCTGCTCTACGCCGTGTGTTCAGGGAGTTTCTGATCCTGTTGCTGCTGCTGCTCTGGCAGCCTCCGTCAACAATCAGCTCGCTGCCGTCATTTCCAACGGCACAGACCGTTTCGGAGGCTTTGCGGCCCTATCAATGCACAATGCAACTGAAGCAGCACAGGAATTGACACGTGCTGTCAAAGAACTGGGCCTATTGGGTATGTTCTCGTTGATTTTTTACAGATCATAACCAGTGCCTCAAGAGAGGTGCGCTCGCAGGCGCGATGTTGAATGACTATCAACAATCTGGGGCTGATAACGGTGAGTATGCGGCCCATAGTCAAAGGCTCAGACTGAGATTGATCATTGCCTGTGAAGCTACTCTGTTGTACTATGATCAGCCGGAATACGATGTTTTCTGGCAGACTGTCACGGACTTGGACGTACCAATCTACTTCCATCCACGCTCAAATATCGCTCAAATACAATCGTTGTTGTTTGCCCATGCACCATTTCTCGAGGGCCCCTCTGAAGAGTACGCTGTAACGCTTGCTAACCACATTCTTGGGTATGCACTTGTTGCAAGGGCCGATCATGAACTCAGTCATAATCCTTTCACAGTCTCTGTACAAATGGTGTTTTCGAGTGAGCATTGTTCTTCCCGGTCTTTCAATCTTTCACAGCATTTCTTTAGTCGATTCCCCAGCTTGAAGATAATTGTTGGCCATCTAGGCGAACGAATTCCCTCTGATCTGTTCAGAATCGACGAACGTGATTTAACATCTGCCTTGAGCGTTATCAGTTCAGTAACATAGTTCTTTAGGACTGGCAACTGCAGTGCCCTTTGGCCTCACAATGGAGCGCAATGTATCTTCATACTGGCAAACGAACCTGTTTGAGACGACTTCGGGAAATTTCGCCACTGAGCTCTTGAAATTCCACATTAATCAAATTGGGATTGACCGTATACTCTACTCTGTCGACTATCCGTTTGTAGGCCGCGGTTCATCTACCCGTGACTTTCGCATTTTCATTTGACAACCCATTTCATTTCACACAGGTGCCTATTCCCGAAGGCGAGGCATGGGTTGAAAGCCTGACAGATGTTTTGTCTCCTGATGATTTGACCTCATTGAAAAGAGGGCTTGCCATTAAATTGTTACATTTAGACGATTAACTAGCAGACCCGGTATATCTCTGTTTTGTAACTTATCGGCCAAGCTTTGTTCAACATATCGTTATTGACGCGTTGTTTGGCAATTACTGATTACGCGACCGTTTTTCTTCAATTTGTTGTCACCACGTCGTATCTCCGCCATGAGCTCCCACTTTCTCAGGCGGTCTAGCAGCGTTACAAAATCCTTGGTACCGATACTATACAGCGACAAAGCATGCA
Organism: Tricholoma furcatifolium; assembly: GCA_018854895.1. Lineage (NCBI taxonomy): Eukaryota > Fungi > Basidiomycota > Agaricomycetes > Agaricales > Tricholomataceae > Tricholoma > Tricholoma furcatifolium. Next base: position 18,355 of record JABAJV010000064.1, read on the forward strand.
TTGTTTTGCAAAAACCACCGGGGCTTATTTGTCAACTTAATGACACACGGGTGAGGTCATGCCAAAGTTTACTGACGCACATCTTTTGACTGAAAGTCACCGTAGAAAGATGTTAGAGATTTTGATGGTTTTAACGCCATTTTAAAAGGTATACCTTCCTTACTGGAGGCTTTTGAAATGCTCGATATGGGAATTTAGATCTTGCGAAGACCTTTGGTGAACATCCTTTACCTGTACACCGCCTCGACAAGGTGAAAGAGACAATGTCGTGTTGTCGGAGTTGCTGACCTCGTTTTGTTAGGGAACAACTGGAGCGTTGGTTATAGGCCGTTCTGTGGCACATGCTCGTGATCTTTCTCAACAATTTCAGAATCGCACAGTGGAAAAGATATATTTGGCTCTTGTTCGTGGTGGAACGAAGACATTCTCACAGAAGTCCACAGAAATACGTACATCAATATCATATAAAGATGGCAGAGCCTCGCTTGATCTTTCTACCGATGGCAAGCCTTCCGTTACCGAATGGGAACTTGTTGCCTCCTCGGTGAGTAGTTTTCAGATTACAGAGTAGTACATTACTCACGAACACGGAAGCCAACGGCTCCCTTGTCCCTTCTTCGCCTCAAGCTTCGCACGGGGCATAAACATCAACTTCGAGTGCATCTAGCTCACTGTTTGGGAGGTGTGCCGGATCTTGTTTCATGGAAAGGCTGCCTTAAACGTGTCCGAAAGCCCCCATTCTAGGTGATACTTTGTATTCGCAAAAGCCACTTGCAGAAGCAATTCGGCAGATAAGTAATATACCTGACGACCGCATTTTCCTCCATGCATCTCACATATCGTTCTATGCATGTTATTTTCTCCCTTTTAGAAACAGAGCTAGCTAACTTGTCTCCCAGCGATACAAGCCCTTGGGTCCTAAAAAGCGTTTCCGCCTAGGCGTTACCGCGCCTTTACCGTCAGACTTTCTCAGAATATGTCATGATTTTGGAATCAGAGTTGACCCCAAGGAGGCCAAAGGCGGTCTTTGGGTTGACGGATTAGAAGTCACGGATGGGCATATTCCCGGACTCGAAGAAAGTGCTTTTAAATTCGATACAAATAAAGAAGGAAAATAAAGTACGATGGATAGTGTACAGTGCATGTAACGAACAATAGTAAGTAAAAACAATAAATACTCCATATCCGGTCTCATGTTAAACTAACTAGGTGCATATGTGTGTTGCATGCTTTCATCTTTACCTTCATCGGGTTGAAGACGACGCCTGTATCTGCTGGTTGTTCTGGGTTTGGTGAGCAACCGACATGCTCAATGCCTGCCCAACTCCAACTGCGATAGCTCCGATGGCGTGTGCTGCCCCTGACGCCAGGACGGCACCTCCAGCACCACCGGCAATAGCAGGTATGGCAGGTATCGATCCAGCCGTGATCAAAATAGCACTTATGATGCTCATGGCCTTGGGATGTTCGCCTGTAATATACTCCAATGCATTGCAGGCGTTCAGGAGCCATAAGGGAGCCTCGGTGATCGTATTATTGGTAGCTGCGCAAGGTGTGTTGGTCAATGCGTGGAGGTAACTTTGAGGAGAATACGTACCTCCTGAATCTATTGTGTTTGATCTTGAGGGTGTTGGCGATATGCTTGCCGTGCTCACGACAGCCATCTCGGAGTTGGATTTAGGAGGTAGAGGAGGCCGTTCCTCGGCAGCTTCCTGACTTTTTCGCCTGAGGATCCACAGGTCTGACTTTGATCTCGTAGGCACTCGTCGAAGGTTATCAGACTCTGTTGCATCCGCACTCGACTTCTCGCTGTTGAACGATGGCGCTGTGTTCGACCGGGAAGGAGATGACTTTTCAGAACCCTTCTTGACCCAGAAAGATGTTGATCTCGATAGCGATGGAGGTTCGCTGTCGTCTGCATCTGCACTCTCTTTGCTCGGCTTCTTCCGTATCCACCAGGAGCCAGTTGACTTCGACACCTTAATGGTCTCCTTTTGCGTAGTTTCGATACCCCCTGTTAGCCGCGTGAGTCTTGACAATAACACAAGAGTGGTTCATTACTCACATCCCATACTCTCCATCGCTACCCTGAACTTCTTCCAGGACCATCGATACTTTCCGCCGTTCACCTTGACAATGACGGCCTTCAGTTCGTCTAGTCTGGTGGACACTGTGAGCACAGGCTCGACAACGATCGGGCATGGTGTGCTTACCTAGCCTTAGCCTGAGGCCCCATAAAATGTTGAGCGACTTTATACCAATACTCCTCTGGTATCTTCCTCTCCTCACATCCGGCCTTGATCTTGTCCAACCACTCATTAACGGGTATATCCTTCTTCGAATTGCCCTCGAACCTTGGACCGTCTGTCCAGGACGCAAACACAGGCTCGAGGTCGTACGGCTTGAGTTTGAATGCGCTGAGCATGAGATTCAGAGTATGAAGTGCAGGGATTTAATAATTTCGTTTCGACTTTGTACAGTGTCCTGGTTTTAAATGCCACGCCTCATTTCTGCCTTGAGGGAATCCAAAACGCCTGACATTACGATTTCGGGGTGTGTTTTGGCAGGAGACGTGACCATGCGCACGTTTAGGTGATGTGATGCATTTTGTTCAGTTGAAATGAAATGTCAGGCCCATGGGGTCACGACCGCCGATGCGATGCTAAAACTAACTAGATTTGAAGCATTTCACAAGCACAAAAGCCGAGACTCAGAGGCCTCGAGGCCACGGCCTGGTTTGAAACGCGTACAGTATTGATGGGGGCAGTGCCGCTGCGCGGGACAGGAAACGAAATTCTAAAGCAATTGTATCTCGTCGGATTGGATGAGGCGAGGATAGCAAGAACAGGAGACTGTCCGAGTACAGGCAGCGGGAAACCTTTGGCGACCGTGTACTGACTTGAACCTTATTCGAAACTTCACCCCTCTCATGCATCACAAGGGCTGCGAGGTGCCAGAAAAGCAAGAGGCACAATGGAAAAGTGAAATAGATTTCGGTGGTCCTCAGAATCTCCGGGCGACAAGCAAATGACTAGATCCTGTATTGGATTGTGTCCTGGTTGTACATGTGTGGTATATGACCCCCTCCCATGAGATGTCTTGAAGAGATTACACTGAGGCTGGCGTAACAATACGGCCCGGATGCGTTCACATCCGTCTCTCCCAGAAAAGGGCACATCACCCGAGAGGCGAGCGTCTAATGTTAGCTGGTGGTTTTATTATGGTGCTTCTTGCCTGCCTCCAATCGCCTTGATGATGTTTTCGTATACGGTGAAAACGATGCCACCGCTGAGCTATGAAAGGGATACATGTCACGAAAAAGCATCGAATATCCCACGATGGCACTTACCACAAGACGTGTTAACCGAGGGGTGGTCCCAGTCCAGAATCGTAGGATGCCCTCTTCTGTGAAGATACGATACGCGCAATGGAAGGAATTCCGATACTGCGCCCGTGCTTCTAGTGATTGCATTCTAGTCTTGATAACGCTGCGTCAAGGCAAAGGTTAGGGCATGTGACGACATATGATAGGCATGCACGCACTCTAAGGGCATCGTGGTGTATACTGTGACTAGTCCTGCGATGCCACCGATTGCAAATGTGATAGTGCTAGGCAATGTTTGTCCGGGCCGTGCTGTCCCTTGAACCAATTGCTTCAAGGTCGAATACGTCGTGAATCGGACAGCAGAGTTGGCTCCTTGTCGCATCATCTACAATACTCTGAATGTTTCGCCTCCACTGAGAGATGTATGGCACGCACAACAGGGAAAAGACCTCTGTATATCCCACTTATTCCCTCCTGCCGGATGATCAGACCAGTACCATGTATTAAGCCCCGATATTGAGGGTTGGGGCGTTTGGCATCATCAATGAGCTTCGTTCTAATATAATGTAAGTTTCCAAGGTCAAATGTAGAACCACTTCAAGAACTGAACTCACTTAATGGTTTCTGATGGGGTGACGGCGAATACAGCCTCTGTCATACCCGCTCCAAGACCGGCGATGAGACTTCGACCTGCAGTAACTTTGCCCTAGACACAGGTGTAAGTGAACTGTAAAGCAAAAAAGAGAGTGGGAAGAAGGCGCACCTGCTCGTCTGCCAATAATTGTTTGTAGTGGTCGTAACTAACGAACCGAACTCCAGCCTTTAATGCATTTCCAATAACCAAGGCAGAGCATCCAGAATACAGTCCAGTGATTCCTTGAGTTTTGACGGTCTCTTTGATAATCGCAATAGGACCTTGTTTCTTTAGTGGAGATGTGAGGTTAGTCTTCGCCTGTTTTCTTATTTTGTGTGGCTTACTTTTCCACTGAACTGTGAACGTGTCTTGACGAATTCTGTAGGGTACGTAACAAACCTGGTTGAATAGATTGTCAAAATAGCTCGTGTAGAAATTGTTCAACCAAACCTACGCTTCAATAGCACCCGCTGTTGCGCCAGCGAACCTATTTCAGACGATTTAAATTATAGAAAGTGCTACAAGGACCATAACTTACTTACAACGAGTGTAATGGTTTTTCTTTTTGAACCATGGTGAAATATGGCTGCTCTTCGGAGAGCTTATCGGGTATTCGGACAAGCAGGTGATTGTCACCATCCTGAGGTCCAAACAAATGTCATAGATATCGGAACTTCGGCCCGACACTCCTGCTTCAGACCATCTTTTGGCGCCGAAGTCAACGACCCACAGAATGGCTAATGTATTACTTCTCAGAGCGCCATCGCATGGGGAAGAAGACCGTTACGAGACAGCCTTTAAGGAGTCAGGATATCAGCCTACCTCAGTGCCTGCCCTTGAAACCATTTCGACGAACCTTTCAGCGCTCAAGGACCTCATAAAGAATGGTCCTACGGCCAAGGAACTTGAAGGAGTTGTAATCACAAGCGCTCGATCTTGTGAAGCATGGAAGACCGCTGTGGATGAACTCATGACGGACCCTGTATCTACGATGGCAGGTGAAGGTTAGGCGTTCTTCGTTTCCACATAGCCCCTTATACCTTGTTGTACACAGATAGCTGGAATTCAACTGCATTCTATGTTGTTGGCCAAGCTACCGCTTCAGCTCTGGCCGAAGTTCGCCAAACACATGGTCAAACGCCATACACTCCTGAAATTATCTGCGGAGAAACATCAGGAACCGGCGAACGCCTTGCTCAATTCATTTTGGACCTACATGTAAAGCCCAAACGACTGTTATATCTTACTGGTGACAAGAATCGCGATACAGTTCCATTAATGCTAGGAAAAGCAGGCATCGATCTCTATTCATTGAAGGTCTACGAGACTCGGGGTTCTCTAACCTTCGAGCAGGACTTGATACAAGGTGTAACTCAATCCCATAAAGGTTGGACATCGCTTTCATTTTCCCTTAAACTTCTACTCAGTACAACTTTCTAGAGCTTCATCAGTGGTGGATCGTGCATTTTTCCCCTTCCGCTGCAGCCTTTACGACTCCAATCTTGGCTAAGCACCTAGACTTTTCGTCAGCAAGTCCCATAAACGACCGTGTATCGGTATCGATACCAAAAGCCCGAGTGGCTGCTATCGGATCCGTAACTGCCGCGTTCCTTCGCGATGAGCTTCGGATCTATGTGCATGCCGCGCCACTGAAGTCAACTCCGCAGGATTTAGTCTCTGCGATCCTGGCGTATGACCTGGATTCATCGTCGTAGAACCAAATCCGGAGACCCTCGGGGGTTTGTCGACGACGATCCTCGGCAGCGTCAGGTTCTGCGCCTTCATCCGCGCCTTTCCGTGCGAATCATCGCTTCATCTTCGTTGCGATGCCACTCATACTTTGAGTGTTATCAGCTAGACTCCTTAGAAGTGGTTGACGTCATGAAGAGTGTCGCAGGTTGAGTGGGTATAATCAATTTTTTTTAGTTGCATAGTGCAAAAATTAGAATAATTTATCACTCGTTTACCTACAGTTATTCTTTCTGAGGCGCGCTCTAACCACTTTTAAGAGTAATTCTAGAACGGATCTCACATTACGCACGTTTAAGGCGGCAAGCCAATATTATAATCGTTCCTATTGCGCATTGATATTGAAGCATTACGTGGGGTAGAGTATTTTTTTGTCACTTGAAAGCCAGGGGAGGGGTATTGAATTGTGGCGTAGCTTTTAGAAGGGTCGATCCGGAAGGCAAAGACGTTAAATATGAAGATAAAATTCAGTTTACCAGAGCCCTAGGGATGCTAGATTGATAGTGATAGAGTCTTTGGCAGTTTTACCCTGCTCTACAATGTATCTTCGTTATCATTGAGAGGCACAGCGGGGAAGTGCCGCTTATGCCGAAGCTTTGCCGAGTGTTTGCCGATCAAAACTGGGGCAATGCGGGGTATTTGTCATCGTCCCTGATAAGGAACAAGTCCTTCAATTGCTGCACATGATGACCGTTTGTTGACGCTGACTAGCCAGTTGCCAGCTCTGCAGCACTTTTGTGTTTCTCTTCTCTACAGTCACCATCCCGACCCTGATAATTATCTTGACCCCTATAGCTGCTCGTCGTTGTCCTCGATGGTGCGCAGGTCTATCCAGCATCAGCATGTCTAACCCCAGTCTTCATCACAGACGTCGCCGCCGCACTCTCGGTCAACGAACCATCCGCATGGATTATCCGAAAAACATTTCGACCATGACCCAAGTCATATAAATCGTAACATCCATCATAAGGAGGCCTTGAGTCTTAGGCTTGCTTTAGGCAGCATATTGGGACCGGTAAGTTGCTACAATACACAGTATCTGGTTGGTTGGTTATGCCGCCAAATTATTTCAAGAAACGCCCATTCACACCGTCGTCTCATTCATCCTCTGGGACCGCAAGCCCTGCACATCCGTCGACTTTTAGCCCAGGAACACCAGCGTTGCCTCCCCCGCCCCCTAACACGACGCCTATTCATGGTCCTGATCATCTGTTTCCAAGAGGCCTCCATCTTCCGCACACGCCTTCCCGGTTAGGCTATCCCGTAAGTCGAATCATCTGGTTTATCATATCTGGCAACTTGTCATTGATCTCCGGTGACATCAAACTATAGGATCATCGCGAATGGCCATCGCTGCCTGGCTCACCACCTTCGTCTGCGCCGTATTCGCCACACGGTGGCAGTACACAGTCTGCTTCTCCGACGGATGAGTGTCCACCTGTGTTAGCACTGCCCCCACCCGTGGTGGATCCGGATCCAAGCAGCCGCCTGGCATCAACGTTACACGCTCCCAAGCCACGGTGTGCCGCTTCGGATAGCGGGCCTGTCCCTCCCGTGAGGACAGGTAGCGTGTCTAGTCTTGGCACGCCGAGGCCCAAGTTTCTGGAGACGCTGGAGTCGAAAAGCGCCTGGGACGCATTGATCCATGGTTCTTTCTCGTAGCTTCTATCATACCTGCCAAATTGTCTCTGTTTTTCTATCTCTTTTTTCTTCTCGATGGGATAATTCCTTGTAAATACTTATGTGTGTATGTATCCTGTACTCGTAATCTTGTACCACCCCCCTCAACTAGCTTTGTTCCTTGTGTCTGTACCAAGTGACTCCTCAAAACGGCTGCGCATGCGGACTTGAGCAAAATGACTCGCGTAGGGGCACGTGGCAGTCGGAATACGTCATGTGACCGTTGACGTCTGAGATCAGCCCGATTTGGTCAGTCTGGCTTGAATCAAAAATTTGTTTCCAGCCAATTTTCGAACTTTCTTGAGCTGCGCCAGCGTTTTCGAAAGATGGAAGCCTTTAACACCTACACGACTCCCTTGTCGAGGTTTGACTTGCAGCTGTTGCTTTACGATCGTAGTCTGATCATCGATCTCTTGTGTTTAGCCGTTATGCAAGCAAGGAAATGGCGCACCTTTTCTCGCCTGCAGTGCGTGGAGTTTGAACGTTTATGAGCAGAATGACGAGATTAAAGTTGTCCTTTGCAACTTGCAGAATAGGTTTTACACTTGGCGGACGCTCTGGCTCAATCTCGCAATTGCTGAACGCGAACTGGGCTTGCCCATCACGGAAGAAGCAATCCAGCAGATGAAGGATAATCTTGTGCGTAGTTGTTGCTATTGAGTTGGAATTTGATCTGATGTTTTTGACGGGCGTCTAGCATTTGACGCCCGAGCAGTTTGAAGTTGCTGCAGAAGAAGAGAAGAAGCGTCGCCACGATGTCATGGCTCATGTACACACATTTGGCACCGTCGCACCTGCTGCTGCTGGTATCATCCAGTAAGCTGTCGAAATCTCATGCCCCTTCTTTGTCTCACACATATCCCACTACCAGCCTCGGAGCTACGTCTTGCTACGTCACAGAGTGCGCCTGTCCTTTGTTTCGTGTCCGATGAATGTTTCCTCATCTGGTACATTCTAGCAATGCGGATCTTATCTTCCTCCACACGGGCATGACATACCTCATCAGGTCTCTCTCCGTGCTCATTTCACGCCTGACTGCGTTCGCAGAGGAGCACCGCTCGCTCCCGACGCTCGGCTTTACCCACTTCCAGCCTGCACAACTAACAACTGTTGGAAAACGCACAACGTTATGGATCCAGGAGCTTCTCTGGGACCTCAGGAACCTCCAGCGCGCACGCGATGACCTCGGCTTCCGTGGCGTCAAAGGCACGACGGGTACTCAGGCCAGCTTCCTGGCCCTCTTTGATGGTGACCACGAAAAGGTCGCGTCAACCTCAATGTTTTTGAGCAAGTCCTGACAGTTGCAACAGGTTCAGGCCTTGGACAAAAAGGTTACCGAGCTTTCTGGGTTCACCTACGCCTACCCAGTCACCTCGCAGACCTACTCGCGTAAAGTAGATATCGATGTTCTTGCTCCTCTTGCATCCCTCGGTGCAACTGCCCATAAAATTGCTACCGATATCCGGTTGTTGGCCAACCTTAAGGTATGTTTTCCTAGTTGTCGCCTGCAGCATCCTGTCATGTAACGCATTCCGCAGGAAATGGAAGAGCCGTTCGAGTCGACTCAGATCGGTTCATCCGCCATGGCTTACAAGAGGAACCCCATGCGCTGCGAGCGTGTCTGCAGTCTTTCCAGGCACCTTATGGTTCTCCACCAGAATGCGCTGATGACGGCTAGCGTTCAATGGTTCGAGCGGACGCTCGACGATAGCGCCAATCGCCGTATCACGCTTCCCGAGGCATTCTTGACCGCCGATATTGTCCTTTCCACGCTCCAAAACGTCTCAGAGGGGCTGGTCATTTATCCTAAGGTCATTGCGCGCCGCATCGCACAGGAGCTACCCTTCATGGCGACTGAGAATGTCATCATGGCTATGGTCAAGGCTGGCGGTGACCGTCAAGAGGCGCACGAGCAAATCAGGGTGAGTCGTGTTGTGTTATTCTGCTTAAACTCTTACACATATGGATGCGTTGCAGGTTTTGTCGCATGAGGCTGCGCATCAGGTGAAGCAGCTCGGACAGGAAAATGATTTGATTGACCGCATCCGCGCACAACCATACTTTGATCCTATTAAGAGCCAGCTTGAGTCGCTTTTGGACCCTGCGAGCTTCATTGGCCGCGCACCGGAGCAGGTTGACGCGTTCGTACAGGAGTGGGTCGTGCCTGCCCTGGCCCAGGAAGAATTGCAGGAGGCGATCCAGAAAAGCAAGAAGGTCGAGCTGTCTGTGTAGATCAAATTTCGATACAGAGAGCACATAAACATGTATTCTTTATCTATAGACAATGATTTTTGAGTTGATTGCAGTGATGGAGCATCATGCATGTCGAGGAAACGACTTTTACGTCACGCCTTGAGGGTAAAAAATAGAAGCGCAGTCGCAGCTACTCGCTCTCTCTGTCAAACCTCCACCTTCACTCGTTTACAGTACCGACTACGAGATTTCTAGCTCTATGCATGCAAGTTCGACGCTGGACATCAATGTGGATATCAAGGACGTCGACCCTGGGAGCGGATCCGTCTAACGCTGGGTTTTGATTGAAAAATGAAACTTTGGACAGGTCGATATGACCACTTTCGTATCAAGTGAGTTGTCATAAGTCCTGCCTCATACACGCCCTACATATGTTGGGGAAACACGGTTTCAGTTGGCAATTAAATGGACCAAATTAACCCATTACAATACAGGCTGTCTGAACGGTTTCATCGACTTCTGTTACCCAAATGTGTCACAAGCGCTGGGATTCTGGTTCCATGGCACATGCTGGTATTACAGCTGCTTGACACTGAGCGGTGTTACTGGACAGGATGATATTTGATCTCTGTTGCGATGGTAGACAGGGCTGCACAAGAAAGATTGTTGGCGGCAATATATGTATGGTTCACGTGGTCCCGGCCAATGCCCCCATCTTTTCCCTTCAGCCCAAGTACCCCTTTGTTTATTACGCGCTACCATCTCCTCCAGAATATCCTGCCTTGGGCAAGGCTCTCCTCTCTTTTTCCCTTACGGTCCTTTCAAACACAATTATACCTCAATAGAGGTCTTATTTGACATCAATGCCGCCGATCCGACCGAAATATAACCGTTTCACCTCCTCGTCTGGCATTTCAGCAACCAGTCTGCTTTCGAGTCCCACTCATGCTGAGCCCGGCCGTTCTACATATTCTGTGGGTGTTGTCAGATCATCTCAACGGTGTTGCTGATCTTGATTGGCTTCAGGCGTCTCTCTCTGAAAAGGTACTACCAATCAAGCTCAAATTAGCCTTCAAGTTCGCTGATAGCTAGACCTTGTAGTACTCTCTCGCAGCATCTCCTGCACAATGGGGCGTGCCTTTAAACGTACCAGAAGACGATGATGCGTTGCATAATCCGACGTCAGGCAGGGATAGGAAGAACGACGGAGGAAGCGACATCTTTACTGTCCGAGGTCTTGTTAACCTCGGATGCGTGAGCCTTCTTTTCATAGGGATATTAACACTCTTGTACGTTCCCAAAGTCCCTACTTTCTCATTCAGCTAGCTCATCTGTCCCCGTCTCATAGTGCTGGTAACCAAGTCCTTCTACTCGGGCATTTATGACCGCGCTGATTCACCCGTCGATTTTCAGGTTACCCCATTCTCTCACACTTCCTAGCAAAGAAACAGACGACGCAGGGTGGCTTCAATTTAGGGGGAGTTAATGCAACTGGGCAGGTCCCCTCTATGCCAGGCAATTGGGGCCTGATCGATCTTGACACACCGCAGGAGGCATATAAGAAGCAGGATTATATGAATGGCGATGATTGGGTGCTTGTGTTCTCAGACGAGTTTAATCAGGACGGACGGACGTTCTACCCTGGAGACGACCCATACTGGGAGGCTGTAGATCTGCATTATTGGGGGACGGTGAGTGAACTCTTGAAGAAGCGTAACTTTTCTGCGATAGAAGGCTTATTTTGATTCCGTTTGTACAGGACGACCTGGAGTGGTACGATCCTATTGGAGGTAAAACGCTTCGTTATATCGATATAGGAACATTGTTGACCATACTCGTCTTGATTCAGCCACGACACAGGATGGCTATTTAACTTTGACGCTGGACTATATTTCCAATCCTGCCGACAATCACAACCTATCATATAGATCTAGCATGGTTCGTCGGCACTAGTTCATTGTGATATGACTATTCACTCATACATTTCCAATAGATACAATCCTGGTAAATACTGCACTCCTGTCAAGATTAGGGCGGTCCTTAACTTCGATAATTTAGGAATAAATTTTGCTTCACTGGGGGCATGATTGAGGGTAAGTGCATCTTTCCTTTCTTTTCTGTCCGCCGATTGATTTTCATATGGTTAGTGAACGTATCATTGCCTGGTTCTGCCACAGTCCCGTACGTCACCTCTCTTTTGTATCATGTATGAAACAACCTGATCTGTGTGATGGTAGTGGCCTTTGGCCTGCAGTGTAAGTCCTACAACTATGGGTTCGGCGCCTGAAATTTAACTCTTAATTGTATACAGCTGGACTATGGGCAATTTGGGTACGTTTCTTCCTGTTTATTTGGCTTATGAATGGCACTGACTCAGGGAATTTGCAGGCCGTGCTGGATATGGTGCTAGTCTTGATGGACTGGTAAGACTCACGAGTTTTCCCTTATTGCCATGAATTAACGATGACCAGTGGCCGTTTTCGTACGACTCATGCGACGTTGGTACACTTCCAAATCAAACATACCCTGGAACTCAAACGCCTCTCGCCGCTGTGACGAATGGCGATCCTACCAATAATAACGAATTGGTGAGCGTGATTTGCCTTCCTGTGGATTTGTACCGAATTTCTAACTAACTTGACTAGTCATTTCTTCCCGGTCAGAGGTTGTGTATGTTGTATCGGATATTCAGATTGGGATGTATTGCTAATATACCTTCTTATGTATAGCTGCTTGCACTTGTACTGGCGAGTCCCATCCTGGTCCTGCAACAACAGATGGATCGTATGTAGGACGTGCGGCTCCTGAGATCGATGTATTCGAAGCTATCGTGACGGATGAGATAGGCTACGTCTCTATGTCAGCACAGTGGGCACCGTTCAATGTACGTTCACATTGTCCTTAATAATACGGTGAAAACTGACTGAGGATTTGCGTAGGCGGCATACGATTGGTTGAATACGTCTGCCAACCTCATCATCCCCGATCCGAACATCACTGTACTCAATCCGTATAAGGGCGGTAAGTTGCTATTGCTCTTGAGCTTTGCGTTCTGGAGTGAACTTGACGTTGATGCGCTGCTCAGGTGTCTTCCAGCAGTCAACCAGTGGTCTTTCCCTTACAAACCAGCTCTGCTACGAGGGAGACTCAGGTTGCTTTAGCACATATGGTTTCCAGTATCAGCCTGGGTTCGTATCCTCCCCCTTTAGCTTCTTTCACCCTGGAAGCGCTTACTTATCATGGTATTTGGCTCTATGCAGGTTTGATTCTGCGTACATCACATGGATCAACAACGGTAACATTGCGTGGACAATTATGCAAGGCGGACTCGCTGCGGATTCAGCTACGGAGATTGGCCCACGGTCCATTTCCCAAGAGCCTATGGTGAGTCTGCATGTTATTTCTTTTCATGAGGGGGAAAGAACTGATCCATATCGATTTCAGTATATTATAGCGAATCTTGGATTATCGTATGGCTTCGGGAATATCGACTTTACGGATATGCAATTCCCGTCGACGCTGCGTATTGACTACATACGTGTATATCAGCCAGCAAGTTCACAGAACATTGGTTGCGATCCAGCCGATTTCCCTACGGCTGCTTACATCAACACGTGCGAGATTCTCTTGCATTGACTTCTTAAAGGGATGCTAATGAAGTGATAAAAATCTACTAGGTATATGGAGGCGTATACAAATCCGAATCTTACGACATGGGTGAACGACTTCGGACAGCCTTGGCCGAAGAATAAGCTCATGCCAGCTGGATGTTGATCGAGGGCCCGCCCTACGCACTTTATCACGCATAGTACACAGTCCCTTTTTGTTTTGAATATCTCAGGTTCAAGAGCGGAGACTATTGCTGTGCTTTCGATTGTATGTATGTTTTTTATAGTGGATATTTATATTGTATTTACAGGGTAGAAAGATAGTAGTGAATATGCGTTTCTCTTGAACTTTTTTCGACCCAATATCAGGGTCACCTCAAGACAGCTGAGCAGGTGCGGCCTGAGTTAAATAGTAATTAGCATCTAGCGCTTGAAGGGCGATGCGTCTCGTCTTCTTTCCAATGGCGATGCGTCTCGTCTTCTTTCCAATGGCGATGCGTCTCGTCTTCTTTCCCATGGTGATGCAATGGAAATAGGCTCAACTTATATGCTGATTGGGTCTTCGAACATTAGATATCGACCTTTATAGCCCCTTCCCTCCGGTCGATGATCATAGCGCACATTACTACTACACCTACCTTTTCGAATGGAAGAAGCATCTGGAGCATCGTCTGGAGCTGTTTAACTACCATCTTCGCATGCACCTGGATTGCCATCCACCCAAATGTTCCTGTACTTGGCGAGAAACTCGTAGCCCGTCGCCTCAAGATCTTTGCTATGGCATTGCTGGCTCCAGAACTCATTGTCCTGTGGGCATTTCGACAATGGTGGTCGTCACGTAAATTGGCTCGAAAATATAATCGTATGTCAACATCCTAGTCGCATCAACCACACAACGGCTCATGATCTCACGACAATTATTCTTTAGAATTCGGATGGACACGGACGCACGCCTTCTTTGCAATAATGGGCGGATTTAAAGTTTGTGCTAACCAGGAAGATGGTAGCCGTGTCACCTTAAACCCTGACGACGTTGAGCCTTATTTAATAAATAAGGATATCGACATATCGGAGCAAGAAATCCTAGACAAAAGCAAAGGAGATGTTATTTCAAAATCCCTCGTCGTTCTCCAAGTTACTTGGTTTATGCTCCAGGTTTTGGCAAGGGCAATCCAGGGTCTTGCCATCACAGAGCTCGAAGTTGTGACACTTGCTTTCGCCTTGCTCAATATTATGACCTACTTCTGTTGGTGGAGTAAACCTCTCGATGTCAATTTACCAGTGGTTATTTCAGCGTATTATCAACCACCCAACTCGATCCCTATCCCCCATCCATCGGCTATGTCTCCCATCTTCTTCGCCGACCGGGACTTAATAGCTTCTAATCCTTCTCTGCATCTCCCACATCCCCTGGAACATTTGACTGACGACTCGGAGGTTGATGAGAAAGTAGAGGCTACTTCCAGTCCCGTCTTATCTTCTGTTCCTTTTCCCCATGAAAGCAAACCTTCATGATTCTCACGTCACATCACCAGACATGCTTGAACGTGGAATCTCTGAATCAACAGCAGCGCCAGTTGTTGGTTCGGGCTCTGTTCCTTTAGTCTTGGGCTGGCACATGGTCTCGAAACGTTTCAACAAGTTTGTCAAGCCAGCATCATGGACTGCTCTCTGGAAAGCGCGCGCCGCATACTCAGCAAGGGGCCAGTGCAGGCTGTCAGCTGGTGCGATAGCCTTATTCCAGAAAAGTCCCATTCGTCTGATGCACTTCAAAAACTTCTATGTGGGCCTCGCCAACGCGTTAACAGAGGAGTTCAGGTTGCTCGCAATAAGACAGCCTATTTCCGTCAACCCAAACCCCTTTAATAGGATGGATGCATCAGGAATCACTATCGCAGATATTAGTCCGGAATCTCACCCATATGTCTTCGGCACATTGGATCGCACAGAAAATACTATCGCAGATGTCCTGGGTTGTGGTTTCGCGGTTGTATTCGGAGCGATCCATTGTTTGGCGTGGAATTTCGACTTTCCAACCAGGGCCGAGGAAATTCTGTGGCGTGCATCATCGATGCTCGTGGTTTGCATGCCAATCCTCGCTATCACAACCTCTCTCCTTATACAGTCGTGTTTTAGATCTATTACTCGCCACGACATTTTGGAGTCGGGCACCTTTTCCCGTGGTATGCGTATTTGGTTCGTAAGGCATTTTGTGAGTGGACGATGGATTGGTCGGCTGGCAATGCTGCTCTATTTTTCAATTCGTCTTCTCCTCCTAGTCGAGATGTTTGTGTTGCTACGGAAGCCTAGTGTCGGTATCTATACTTCCATTGACTGGCTTACATACATACCTCATATCTGATAAACTAGAAGCACCCGTTTCTGATATGAAATAACCACCATATGGCACATTCTTCGCCTTTGCGTGCATCATCAGCGATGGCGTCTCTTGATAGCACCCGTTGTACAAAATCGTCACCAGTTGTTGAGCCGCTACTACCGTCTGTTGAACATAGTATATCTTGATACTAGTGATCCGCCTCTTAAGTTCGATCTGAATGAACGGGGTATTCCAGGTAACAGTCAAACAGCGAGGTGTATAATTTACGATGAAGGCGCCGCTGGATCACTCAACACCGCACCAAGCCACTCGTTCAAGTCAACAAGTTCTTCTTCATCGAGGAAGTGGCCCACCTGGTCGTATGCAACAAAACGTACTGCAGGTGTTCGGAGGGCATCGTGGCTAAGAATCAAGTCCGTTGAAACAACAGGAGGTATGTCAGAGCCCAGTTCATGAATGGTATCGCTATCGAAGCCAGATTCTGCATCGTCCTCTCGTTCCAGTTCCTCACCAAGACGCCCATGGTACGAGGCAAAAAGGATACCAAGATCTGAGGCTAGAGTGACTGCTGTTTTAAGCGAGAAGGAGATGTCTAGGCGTTCGTCGTCGCGGCCATGACCCCAGAAGATTGGCAGTGAGGAGGCGTGGTAGGATGATAGCTATTGGAAAATGTGATTTTGGTAAGACAATTGAATATTCTGAGCACGGAGGTGAGATGGGATTCACCTCTTTGATTTTTGAGCGCAGGGGGACATATCCACCCAGCACAAATACTCCAGCAAGCCGACGACTACAAGTCAGAGCAGTGATCAATGCTGCCGCAGAGCCCTGAGAGAATCCACCGACTATGACTCTCTCAGGTGGCACTCCAAAATCTTTCTCCTCTTTCTCTATGATATCGCTGATCATCCGCGCAGCACGCCGTGTACCCTCTTCGTCTTCTTCTCTTTCAGTCAAGTTGAATGAAGAAATATCGAACCATGCGGAAACGTAACGTTTCTCCATGGCAGTTATTGGGATGCGGTGTGCGGTTGGTAGGATGAATTTTATGTGACAGAGATTGAAAGAGTCGATTAGGCGTTTGCGCATGTCGTTTGCAAAAGGGAGCATGCCTCGACCTGAGTCGCCGAGACCATGCAGCCATATTATTGTGTATCTGTGGGGCTGATTATTAGGAGGAATGACAAAGGTGCATTCATAAGGCTCAAGCGTGGACATGGTGGTGGTATAAATGAGAGATAGTTGGTTGACCAGAATTTATGGTTAGGTTTATATGGTTTTCTGATCACCACCATCTTTGCCAACCGACAGATACTTAAATGCTGCCATCGGACGTCCCTCGATTGCTCCGTTCAGCGTTTAAACTGTAAGTGGATATGGATAGAATGTCCATCGAGTCACAGTGCTGGACTTTGTTTGACTTTCTCCATGTTTAGCGTATGTGGGGCCATAGACCTTGCTTCTACAATCGTCTCCTTCGCCTTGGAAGCGGCTGTCGTAACGGCTTGTGCAGTGACACTGCGCGCACTTATCATCTGTATAGATGATTCGCTATAGGACTGTTTGATTTGTAAGTAATAGTGAAAGTTTCCTCTTGTTGGTCTGATTTCGCTGGCAAGCTCATTACTCAAGATTCGCCGTAACGATATTTCCACGTCTTAGATCTACCTGGGTCCTACCGTCCTCCATACAGCTTACATGCCTTCCTGAAGCTGTTCGGCTGAGTCTGTGCTGCGGAGGATATCGGGGCTCCTAAAGTAGCATGTACTGGTATCGCCGGATATGGGTTTTCACACCTATTCGAACTATTTTGAAGAATTTTAGGGTTATCGCATTTGCAGCATACCAGGTGGAACGTGAAAACTAACCTTAACAGATCCAAATCCAGCTTCAGCCTCAGAAGGGTATGGACAACACAATCGTCAGCTACTGAATACAAACCTGGCTGTCTTGGAAACTCTTTTTCACCTTCTGTATCTGTCCTTCTTCACAGATCTCTCACAAGCTCACTGTATTCTGTTTCTTTCGTACCGCAACTTCTGGAACTCGTGCGCTGAATCAACACCGTCACTTCATTAACAGATGACTGAGCAGTTACATAAGAAGCTATACTATCTATACCCTTCATTAGTTATGCTACGAAAGGATAAAAGCAGATTCCGCTTATATATCGACAGAGCTCTCGACCATGGGATATCAACGTTTGCACCCCTTCTTCTCGATGATTATAGCGCACGATATACATCAATCCGCGACGCTCGGCAGCATACTTTCTCCCTCGTGTACTGCTGCAAGTGCCAGAAGCACTTGGAGTATCGTCTGGAGCTGTTTGACCACCATTTTCGCATGCACCTGGATAGCCATCCACCCCAATGTTCCTAAAGATGGCGAGAAACTAATGATATGTCACCTCAAGATATTCGTAAAGGCATTGGTTGCCCCAGAATTTATAGCTGTCTGGGCATTGGAGCAATGGTTATTGTCACGTAAATTAGCTCTAAAATATAAAGGTATGTTGTCCTGGCCATCTGATGCACCGAACGCTTATAGTCGCTGCAATTTTTCCTTAGAACTCCGATGGACGCAAACTCACGGCTTGTTTGCAATAATGGGCGGATTCAAAGTTTGTCGTGACCAAACGAGTGGTAACTATGTCACCTTGGATCCTGACGACATTGAACCTTACTTGATCAATAACGACATTAAAATATCGGAGAAAGAAATTCTCGACAGAAGCAAGGGAGACGTTCTTTCAAAATCTTTGGTCGTCCTGCAGATTACTTGGTTCATGGTGCAGACTTTGGCTCGTACAATCCAGCACCTTGCCATCACAGAGCTTGAAGTTGCCACACTTGCCTTCGCCTTGCTCAATATCGTGATCTACTTCTGCTGGTGGAACAAACCTCTTAACGTCAATTGCCCCATTTTGATTGCAGCATATCATCAACCAGTGTCCTCAACGCACAATACCTCCCCTAATTCCTTGACACACTTAGAACATCTCCGAGTCCCATGTCCTTCTATAGAACAATCGACTGACGATTTCGAGGGTGTCAATGCTACTTCAAACTCTGACATTCGTCACTCATCCTCCCTACGCTCTCCCACACCCATCCCCGTTATACAGTCGGAATGTACATCCTTAAGTGATTCTCCACAACATTCATCTAACGACTTGGAGAAAAACAATGCTACGAATTCAAGTCCTCAGACCCCTGTATTATCTTCCATTCCTCTTCCCGTGGTGTCACCAACATGCGCTCTGGCATACGAAACGTTCGGATTGACGACAGCACTTCCGGTTGAAGAGGAACAACTTCCTTCTTCAGCCTTAGGCTGGCACTGGATGTTGGCGCGTTGCATAAAACTTATCAAGCAAGCATCGTGGGGTGTTCCTCAGAGAGCACGGGCCATATATTCAGCTTGGACCCGTACTCGGCCTGCACTTTTCGTCAATTTTGTAATTCAAGCATTATGGGCTGCTCCAAATGCACTCATTTCTCTTATTATACGGGGGAAAAGATTCAACCTTGGAGCGAGCTATCTCAGATAGCCTGGGCTGCGGCTTTGCGGTCATATTTGGAGCGACCCATTGCTTGGCGTGGAGTTTCGACTTTCCAACCGTGTACGAGGAAATTCTGTGGCGTACATCCTCGGTAATCACAATTTGCGTACCCATTTATCTGATCGCCTTTTCCTACATCAAAGTGGCTCTTGGACTTCAAGATCATTCTCTCACATGTATTATTCTGTTCACAGTTGCAAACTCTGCGATATTCTTCTACTTGTTTGCTCGTATTCTTCTCCTGATCGAGATATTTTTATTGCTGCGGAAACCCAGTCCCGGCATCTACACTTCCATTGACTGGCTTACTTACATCCCTCATCTATAGATTGAACCAGTGGTGGAATATCGTAGTTGCACACTGCCGAAATTTCTTCGAATGATGGAAGATTTATACACTGGGCCCCAACGTTATGCTAGTAGTTACCTTTGATGATTAAACTCGACTTGTTTTGAAAGAAGCGGGAATAAAGCAGCCAAGCCAAGCGATCTTAAGGATTGAAGAACATGGTCAGGGTAGCGGACCGAGAGCTGGAGTAGGTTCTCAACTGAGTTCAAAGGAACAGGTGTGACTTGTGGGCACGTACAAGGACCAAAGCATATCATAGAATTAAACTGAGAATCAAGGCCGGGCTGGCAGACTCGGAGCATATTTTGGCTACAAATTCAATTCGATGGCATGTTTTCATTTGTCCTTTTGGTGTAGGTTAAAAGCCAAAGTAAGGGACACACATTTCCTGAATATCGAGCCAACACTTTGAGGTTCTAGAACAAAAAGCAAGTCGGATTTTCTACTGAAAGCAGTGACTCCGAGTGAGAAAAGACGTTTAGGGATGAGGATCTTCGGTGCAGTTGATGGGATCCAAAGCGCTAAACCCTAACCCGAAATTATGAGCGCCAAGTTCGTTCCTGGGCGCTGAATTTGACAATTGTTGCTCTTGTTCTCGTACCACTACTTGACTGTTTGACATACCTTACAACAGGCCCGCAGCAACGAACAAAGGGTCTCTTACAGTCATCCAGCGAAGCCCCGGTCCCACCTGACCCCAGACTTGCCACTTTTGACACCTTGGGTCGTGTGGCTGGGGCCGATTCTAATTCTATTACAAGGATTCTAGACGTTCCCGACTCCACGATATATCATTATTCTCATCATGATGCAAGGTCATATAGACACCTTTGTGCCAACAGACAATGGGTATGTGATATGGCCAACACGATCAAATGTAGTGGGCTCATGTTATTTAATGAATCTTTCAGCCTTGGCCTGAAGTTACAAGCACGACCCTTGAACGATTCATATTACGACCCAGAAGACGGTATACCCCCAAAGTTACCCCCAAAACCTGCATATACCACACCGATAACTCATTCTCATACTCAAAAGCCACAGTCGCACAAACACAAGGACCGGTTATCCAGCGCCTCCAAAGACCCGTCGATGACGAAAGGAAGAGTTTCTGCCAGGATAATTGGAATGTCCCGCTCCCTGTCATCCGGCCTACCCGAAGACATTCTGCAGCAACTCCTGCGACAAGAAGCCGAGGCAAAAGAGAGCCACCGTCTGCTTCAAATAGCCGCGGAAAAAGTCGAGATACTGCAACAACGTGCGGTCACTGCTGAAGAAGCTCGCAAGCAGGAGACTGCGCGTGGTATGCGCATCGCACAAACTGCGCTTGGTGCACAAGAGCAGGTGGAAAAGGCACGACAGGACGCCGAGGTGTATAGGCTGAAACTAGAGTATATGGAGCGGGAAATGTACGCCACACTATTTCTCTCCTCATTTTTTTCCTCTGCTAATACATAGTGCCCTTTAGTCAACGGCAACAGCATCTCATGCGTACTGTCGAATCCGAACGAGACCACGCCGAGAAAGCCGCAGCAAAAGCCCGAGATGTCGCTCGACAGCTCAACGATGAACGTATGATCGCTCTCGCACGACAAGAAGGTCGAAAGGCGGGGTTCGCAGAGGGTATCCAACAAGGTCGACAACTCGCGATCGATGGTCAACGTGGAGAACATCTACCTGGAACGCCTTTAACCGCATTCATTGAGGAGATTCGTAGGACTCCTCGACCTGGGCTTATCACACCTGAGGAGCTTGAGAGAGGGGAGAGGGAGGCCGCCGCCGCCGCTGAGGAGAAACGCAGGGCACGCGAAGCCGCTGAGGCTGCGCGTAGGGAGCAGGAGGCTGTTGCTGAAATTGCACGGAGGGAGAGAGAGGCTGTTGCTGAAATTGCACGGAGGGAGAGAGAGGCTGCTGAAGCTGCGCGTAGGGAGCAGGAAGCAATTGAAGACGCCCACAGGCAGTTTGAGGCTGCTGAAGCTGCTAGGAGGGAGCAGGAAGCCATCGAAGAGACCCGCAGGCAGTTGGAGGCGGCTGAGGCTGCACGTAGGGATCAGGAAGCGATGGAAGAGGTTCGTAGGCGCCTTGAGGTGGCTGAAGCTGCTAAAAAGGAGCTTGAAGAAGCGAAGCGCCAAGCTGAAGAGGAGTTGCGGCGGGAAGCTGAAAGGAGGAGAGAAGCGGAGGCGTTGGAGGCGGAACGAAAACGAGAGGCGGAACGACAGCTTGAATTGCAGAGGATGAGGGAAGAGCTGGAACAACAGAAAAGGATTCTTGCAGAACAGGAAAGGACTCGTGCACTTGAAATGGAGGTTCTTCGACTACGGGAGCAAGAGAAGGAACGACAACTTGAAATGGAACGCGAACGCATCGAGCAGGAGCGGAATGAGGAGAGAAGGAGACGGGAGGAGCGCGAGGCAGAACTTGCGAGAGAACGCGACAGGGTTCGTGACCTCGAACGTGAGCGTGAGGCGTCCTCCGTGTCGAGCTCTAGCCACCGTGGCTCTCAGACACAGCCGCCAAGGCGTTTGGAATACCTTGCCATGCCTGAACCTCCTGCCGCTCGAGGGCCCTCGAACGCAAACGCGAACGCAAACGCTGCACAAACTCCTGTCTCAGCTGCTACTTCCTCACCTCTGCCGCTCCGCATTCCACCTCCGACGATACGACCTCCACAACAGTTCCAACCTCATCCCAACCCACATGCCAGGCCTCAGGCACGCCGGACATCTCTGTCATCACAGGAGACTTCGCATTCTAGCTCGACATCCATCAGAAACTTTGATATTCTCTCTTTCCCATCAGGGGGCATGGACCGTCGATCTCATCTAAGTGATATTCCCGAGGTGTCGTCGCACAGTGGCGCAAGTGATGCTGGGAGGTCGCCCCTTCCTTCTGAGATCCTCAGAGATCCAAATCTGAGGCATGATATGGAGGATATCGAGAGGTGGAGACGCAGTACGAGTGGTAGCGAAGTTAGTCTTGGTCACATATAACTTGCATCTACTTTT
Organism: Tricholoma furcatifolium; assembly: GCA_018854895.1. Classification (NCBI taxonomy): domain Eukaryota; kingdom Fungi; phylum Basidiomycota; class Agaricomycetes; order Agaricales; family Tricholomataceae; genus Tricholoma; species Tricholoma furcatifolium. The sequence continues at coordinate 40,804 of JABAJV010000064.1, forward strand.
GGTGCTAATTTCTTTGTTATTCAGGACACTCCAACGGAACCTGCAACCCCCCCGTCCCCACGTGGACTTGACTCCCGTTCGCCGTACGGCGCGAACTCTGTGCAGGGCTCTGTATCGAGTGGGACTATAGGCATCGACGTTGTGCCACCTGTACGTTCCCATCCTGCTAAATTATTTCTACCGTTTGATTCTCATTCCTTCGACTATAGTCAGGACCCGGTAGTCCCATTCATATCGATCCTGCGCAGGATCGAGCCTTCCTTAGCCCAATGAGTCGACCTGCCGAACTGGCTCCTGACCCTCAGCCTCAACCACGTCGTCCGGAGCCTCCATCGGAGCCACCTGGTGGACCCGTCATCCCCGATATGTTGGACAATGATGGTGATGGTTTAGGACATCTTATGAACTTCGGCTTTGGAACCCCAGCTGGGTTTATCCCCATGGCAATTAGAACTAGCTCAGAGGCTAGTAGTTCGTCGGAGAGGGGAAGCTTAAACGAGAGGAGACTTGGAGGCACAGGTGCTAGGATCTATGGGCCACCTGCGCCATCCTCGGGTGCTCGATATGCACAAGCTCAGCCCAATAATGGACAGACACCTCGCATGCAGATTTATGGTCCTCCAGCAGGTTCACAGACACCACGGAAAACTCCTGTTCAGATTTATGGTCCCCCAGCCGGCTCACAGACACCACGGCAAAATCCTATCCAGATTTATGGTCCTCCAGCAGGTTCCCAGACCCCGCGGCAACCTACTATGCAGATATATGCACCACCGGCGGGCACACAGACCCCGCGGCAACCCGCTACACAGATATATGCCCCACCAGCAGGCTCGCAGACCCCGCGGCAACCCGCTACACAGATATATGCCCCACCAGCGGGCTCGCAGACCCCGCGGCATCCCGCTACACAGATATACGCACCACCGGCGGGCTCACAGACTCCGCGACAACCCACTACACAGATATATGCATCTTCGCCTGCGAACTCGGGATCTGGCTCGGGAACCAGGATCTACGCTGCACCAAATCAAACACCACGCACTTCAGCGATTAATATTTATGGCCCTCCTGCGTCCACCCCCGCGTCTTCTGGGCCAGCCGTAGCCGGAGGGGCCACTCCGCAACAACGCACATCCATATATGGCCCTCCCGCCTCTCCTCATACCGCACCCGTCATTCCGCCCTCACCCCAACGCCAGAGTCAGATCTACAATATGAACGCCGCTGCGCCTGTCATACCCAGTTCTAGTCCCAACGCGTACCCCTACCCTGTTGGTACTGCAACGCCTGGCTCACGGTCCATTGGGCTGCCGGGTAGTGGGGGATTGGGCATGCGCACACCGGGAGGTTCCTACACTGCACCTTTACCTGCTGTTGGTGGGGCTACGCCTGCGTCACGAACGAGTGCGTTGCCAGCAGAGATTAGAGGGAGTGCGACGCCACGTATAATACCCGTGACGTTGGATGAGGATGATGAGGATATGATGGAGGCTGATCTACAAACGCGGCTGAATACGCAAGCGAACGCGAGTGGAAGAGGTGGCACGACGCTGCCTATTCCTCCGATGTATTGACATGATTACGAATGGTATGTATGTGCTGTATTGACTTGCGGTTATCTTTATTTTGGGTTACTTTCTGCAACTTTATGTACTGACTACTACGACGTATACCTGACTATCGGAAAGGATGGAGTGCAATTGTCGGATACTGATGATATATTGTATGATATAGAATTCACGAAGATCATGATGTTCAGGCCGGCGGACCAGAGTTGAGTTTGACATCCAATCGCAGCAGGAAAGGGTCCAAAACAATTCATCGGCATCTTTAAGAGAAAGGCGTAACCACCAACAACTGAGAACGTATCCGATGCCGATGCGGACTGGATATCCACGGTGTGCCCGTTATGAAAGGGAAACCCATTTTGACATCCACGTACAGCACATACTGTATGTATTCGATTTGAATTAGGTGGCCGGTGGCCATCGACGACAATGCCGCCGGCGCTTTCGCAGCTTATCTGCCCAGTGCTGGATGCTCCGTCCAGTGACGCCACCGCCTACTAGTATCTTATCCGAAATCGGGGAACGAGGCTGGAATTGTTTGATTGAGTCATGTTAACATCCTGAAAGTACTAATCGTGGATAGCATAGATATTGCCGTGTGGGCATTTGCGTGCGTTGTTTCGCCATCGACACCACAGCCCTCAACCTTCCTTCTCCGAGTCGCCTTGGAGCGCAAAACTCGTCTGAATGTCTCCCAAGAGCGGTCGAGGAAACTGAGGCGGCCCAATGACCACAGGGTGTTGATCCTTGGACCGTGATCGGGGGATTGGCAATTGTAGCCGTTCGGCCACAGGAGGATACGTCTGGGATCGCGTCCCTTGATTCGACTCGGTATCTGCATCTCCAGTCTTAGAGACAAACAAGGCCTGCGCAAGGAAACCTCACCTTGTGTAAGCGGGCGTTCGATAGTGCGCAATCTCTTTCCCTTGGATTTGTTTTTGCGCGTCAACGAGATTATGAGAACGGCTAGAGTCACTAATCCAAGACCGCCTAGCACACCGCCGATAACTCCTTTAACTTTGAGGGTTTTGGTGCCCTCATGAGGAGGTTCGGGAGGCTGAGTAGGTGGAGGTTCGTCGTCAAGTTGCAAGGTCGATGTTGGAGAACTCATGAAAGTCAGGGTATTTGACAGTGGTTGACTATACGGCAGTCAGTGGTGTTACGTTGTGGGCAGTCGCCAGAGATGATAACTTACTTGGCGTTCAAGTTCTGGGCGTGAGGAATCATACTGTGAGGTCAAGTCAGTGAGAAACGGCAAGAAAGTCGACACTCTGCGACGGACACGTCTGTAAAGATTTAAACCTGCAGGTCAGCGATATAACAAGATAATAGGGTGTTGAATACCTTGGCAGATATAGGCGTAGTCGAGGTAATGCCAGGGTTACGGTTCTTCGTAGGTTGTAGGGCTTGGGAGGTGTGATCTTGGCATTTATTTTTCGAAGCCTTATAAGCAAAAATGGATGGTTGTCATGTAAGGAAGGGAACGTTTTCAATAGGGTCGAAAATGGCAGGTTGGGGTCATGTTGATGGCAGTCGGAGCTGGCCTAAGCGGAATGGGGAGTCCATAGTATTAAGAACATGCCGCTCTCCAAGTCTGGTGATTCAACTTTTTATTATACGATATTAGTTACCTCGATCTTTGAGCCCCGCTGACGTTTGAATTGCTCAGTCGACCTATGGACGGAGAGCACGTTGATTGGAACACAAAGATGGGATTGGTCCCTGAAACTTTAGTATGTGTAACGTAAATTATAAAGAGTTATCTACTTGGGAATCGCCGCCTGCGTCGGCTGAAACCTTGCTTGCAATTGTGATATCGTCACTTCTAAAAACAAAGACTTTGTGGTAGTAAAAACAATGGTGTTATTTGTCTCATATGAACGTTGCTTGCAAACTATGACACATGCAACTCACATTTTTGAACCAAGGCCAAACCATCCCCAACGTTCTCGTCGACTTCGCTACACCACCAACAGGGGGCTTGAGCCTGTTTAATCTATACATCGCCCTGTCCAGAAGCGCTGGACGCCATTCCATTAGAATACTGAGAGACTTCGACGATTCCACATTCATGGCAGCACATGATCCCAAGCTCCTCGCAGAAGATGACCAGCTGGAGCAGTTCAAGTTGGACAGACAAACTCGAAAATGGTGGCAAAAAA
>JABAJV010000065.1:0-42156 GCA_018854895.1 Tricholoma furcatifolium
TATTCCAGGTCTAGACACCTGGCAATCACGGGGTGTATGACAGGTTTGTTGATCAATCAAGACGTGATGTCGAGGTGCGCTCATCTCTCACATATCAGTGGATGTGGACTTCATTGAACGACGGCACATTGATACCAATGCGCAGCTGTGTGCCACTTCATTTATAGAACATTCAGAAACGGGTTACAAAACGAATAACAGAAAGAGGAAGTAAAAAAGACAGTATGGTATGTAGTTCGAACCTAAATATTAATCTTTCGCAACCCGCAGACACGCATGCAAGCCTCTACTGCAATCCCTGCTGTTTTGTTTTACCTATCCATGGAACGAAACGGTGCAGCCTAATAACCACCACCAATGCCGTTCACTTTATCCTTGAGTGACGAGATGAATTGTTGGTAGCTCGGCAGCACATCCGCGCGGTCCTGGATGAGCGCGGACAGTGCCCAGAGGCGGAGCGGTGGCTCGCCATCGTCCTTGACCACGTAGAGGTGGGGATAGTACACGCCACGGCGCATCTCGCGCGTCTTCTGAACGACAGCATTAACGCGCTGTGAGAAGGCGTTGTCGAGGACCGGAAGCGTAGTCTAAACAAAATGATGATCAACACCGATGAATCGAGTGACGACATAGGAAGAGGTCGCGTACCTTGCCTCCGCGGAGAGCTTCGTAGTTGGGGAGGTTGAAGACATCCACAATGAGCTGCGGGACAGCATCTCTGCCTACGTAAAGGAAGATCGTCTGACCGTCCTCGATCAAGAACAGACCGTGACGCTCTAGACGTTCGGATGTAAGAGGCAGGGCAGGTGGCATAATGACACCATTTTCGCCCACGGTTCCAGCCTAGATAAATCATAATCAGGTGAGAATCAAGTTGATATGGAAGGAAACTTACCTCGGGCGGCATGTTGTGAAGGGAGTAGAAGGTAGGATAGATGTACGGGACAAGAAGCTGCGAAGGCAAGGTGGTCAAGAGGCACTGAGAGTAAGCCCTGATGTCGGGAGGTATCTGTGCACTCTGGCGAATGCCAACCTAAGAAAAGAGAAACATGACGTGTGAGCCCAATCGACCACCAAAGAACAGGCGCCGAGCAAAAAAACGCTACTCACATTTTTCAACAAACCGAGAACCAACACAGGCAACATCTTCATGTTCTCTGAAATGGCCAACTGAGCGCTGGCACCAGCGCCGCCAGCGGTCATATTCGTCTTGTACGAGCCCAGGATCTCGACAAGTTTTTGGAAGACGTAGTCCCTGCTGTCTTCCAGCTTGTGCGTAAGCGCGCGCTCGACGGCCTTGTTCGCAAAGAGCGTGCCGATAGCCACCTGGTCCGCGGACGCAAAGAGCTCAGAGACGTTGCTTGTAGTGGGCAATGCAAGCGTGATGACTCGGATGCGTCGTTCGCCTGTGCATATTACACTACCATGAGCAAACAGGCGAAAAAAAAAAACGTATTATGCCAGCCTAACGCACCGAAACACGTGGTGTGAAGCACTGCAGTTTGGAAGACGACAAATGGCGCAGTGATGGTCTCCTCGATCTGGACTTCAATAGCGTAGGACTGATCCTGAGGCACAGCGGGCATGGCGAGTAGATCCGTAGAGCGCACAAAGAAGTTGCCGTGGAAGGACGCCATGCGGAGACCTAGAAAAGAAGTGAAGGGCTTTGCGTAAGAGGGGCGTCACATAATGCGAGGGGAGATAGAAGACGTACCGCGCGAGGCACGCACACGCATGACGGCTTCCAACATGATGGGCATCGCAAGAACCTCCCCAAGCTCGTGCGCAAACTTGAGCGCATCCTCCGAGCGACCAGCATTGAATGCGGGGTAATAGTATGTTTGACCGGAAGTATAGTGAGGCAAGCATGCTGAAGGGAAGTATTACTACTAGTAAGGAGAATAAAGAATAATCAACATACCGAGGGTCGCGACATCGGTGTACGCAGAGCTGAACAAGAACATGTCGACCGAGACGTGTGCTCTTGAGCATTCGATGGCAAAAGTCTTGTAGAATGGCGAAGCAGCCTGAAGAAGACCGGATTCCTATACAACTAAATTAGGTGGTGCACCACAATACGTGGACTCAAACAAAGTACCTTGGCCGTGCCGAGCACCTTGGCGTCCTCTCTATTCTTCAACGCACCAGCACCGACACTTGGCAAGGACGAAGAAAGCACCATAATTTTACCACCGATAGGAGACTAAGAAGCGTGGGTTCAGAGCAATGAAATATGGAGGAAAGATTTAAACTCATACCATCAATTTGAAACCAGCCTGAAGAGCAGGTCCCATGGCGCTGCCAACGACAGTGTTTTCCTGGAACATATCGTTGATCCTGCCGAGAAGCGATTCCAGGCCTGCTCGAGATTCCGTGAGGTTGACTAGAAGGTCGGTAGGTTTGGGTAAGAAGACGTCTTCGACGTCAGAAACGACAAGCATGGTCGCGTCGGTGCTCTCGGGCTGTTAATATGTCAGGCATACAGTCAGAAGTATTTTCGAAAAACACCTACAGGTAATGAGAAGAAATACAACGAAGTGTCGTAGCAGATAATGGCAACTTTCGTTCTATCGCCCTCATCGGGAATGCGATCCAGGTTTTCGAGAATTGTACGAGTAGCGGTCGCAACCATGCCTAAAAGATGGTTGTCAGACGCCTGATTGAACCTAGTAGATAAAAAAAATTACCAGATTGAACAGCCGAATGGCTGACATCGATCAAGAAGACGTATACAGCAGGCTGAGGAGGTCGAACCATATACTCCGTCGGAGCGACGAATTCGACAACGGAATGATTTAACTCGGCGCGAGCCCAGCGGTCACCTGGTTGATTGCGAGCCTGGTCCCAATCGAACAGCTGAGGAACTTCGTTGGCCATGTTACACATGCAGCATCGCCAGCTAATTGAGGATTCGACGTCAGAATGACATATAGAAGGAAGAACAAAACAAACTGACCGATTGCCGCCATCAATAAATTGGACGTAGGGATTGATATACGTCCTGCACCGCCGACAACGCGCAATGACTGTGTCGGTGACCAGGGGAACAGGTTCGTCACCCTCCTTGATAGAGCGATATGGGGTGATGATGAGTGAGAGCGGAAGCTTCGACTTGCCGAGTAGAGATGATGTAGTAGGAATAGCATTCAGCGTTGACCGCTTGTAGGATGGATCGGGATTTGCGAATGGAGAAGGCGATATACACGAGTTGGGTGGGAGGTGAATTTCAGGCGGAGGGCGATAAAGTTCACGTGGTTCTGGGGGCGATGTGAGGAGGTTGGCGGTGTGTAGTTGGAACTGTTTATGGCCTCCGCCCATCCCCATCTGCCCAAACTGTCCCGCGAGCTGATCTACAGGGGCCTGGGCGTAACCTGGCTGAGGCTGTTGGCCGTAAGCGGGTCCATTGATATACTCGGGTTCTTGTCCAGGCTGATAGTACGCAGGTTGCTGCCCAGGAACCTGCTGCTGCTGAGTCGCGAATTGCGGCTCGGCGACCAGCCCAGGCGTGAATAGTTGACCACCTGCAGCTGGTTGCTGTTGCTGTTGCTGCTGCTGCTGCTGAGCCCCAGCAGCCCCATACGCAACGTCAGGAGCAAGACCATCGGTGCTGTAATACGCCTGGGTCTGACCTGCAGCGTACTGACGCCGTTTTGAATGATGAACTGGAGCGACTGGTGAGGATATAGGCTGTTGATCCTGAGCTTGCGGCGCGCCCTGTGGCACCTCCCATTGTGTATGTCCCGACGCGGATTCTAGTACAGGTTAGGTTGATTCCCTCATGAAATATTGGATCACGTACCGACGAATAGCCAACGCTGATGAGTATCGTTCCTACGGGCGATTTTCAGGGATTTTGCTGTGATATTAGACGATTTGCATACCATTCAGCAGTCCAACCAGGGGGCAATTGGCCAGGAGACGCCATAGTTTGAAATAGTTGACGTGAAAGATTACAAGCAGCAATAAGAAGCCACGTCCCGCCGATACACGCACAAACAAAGACACGTCGTTGCACATCACATCTAAACACCGCGTATACTCGTGTCATCGACGTGTTAAATACTACATAGGCCCTACTTAAAGCTTATTTATCTTCCCTCTTGTCCCTTAATCGTATAGCTTCGCCCCTGTAATAGATCCAAACCGGGAAGGGGATACCCAACACAATCGCAACCCCTGCCAGGAGCTGCAAGTCGATCAGTGACTAGATCGCAGAATAGACAGGCGTCGTACCGAGTTACCTCCTCCCAATCCTAGACGGTTGAACATTTGCTGACCAAAAAGCGGGAAAACAAACCCGAGCAAAGAACGCAACACCTGTAGATTATCAACACAGTTGACACATAAACGTAGAAATGCATTCTTACAAAGGCAGCAGCCGTCGCGCTCGCAGCATACTGGAAAGCGTCGACGAGATACAACAGAATGGGAAGCCTGTCAGATGAGACCATAGGTCGTATTTGCATCAATCCGTGAACGCGTCGGAAATAACTTACGTCGTTGTCATAAGCCCTAAAATTAAGGTGATGTTAAAGGGGGACTTTTTTGCTAACACGATGTTCATGCATACCAAAGCCAAAGAATCCAGACCCAATAATGGGCATGATCCAATGTATCTTGGCCTGAGCAGACCATCCATACCAACTACGCAAAAAAGGTTAACCACGCACAGCGCTGATGGACTGGTATGCGACGTACAAGAGCCCTATGGGAACAAAGAAGGATCCAAAGAATAAGACAGGCATGCGCATCTCAGGTGTGCCCTTTCCCCCGTTCTTTTCTGAAAGCTGTAAAAGAATATGTATGAGTGGCACCGAACGAAGGAAAGTGGGAAAAGGCCCTGACGTAGCGGTATATCTTGTCAGAAAACTTGGCTCCGATTATCGTTGCGATGAAAAATCCCACTCCGAGGCCAAGATAGGTGAGCCCGCCAATGCCAGCTCCGAACCCATACGTCTCGGCGAAGAAAGCTAGCAGAATGCAAGATTGGTTGGAATTGGTGTTCGATCGAGGAAGGGGTGACTCACATGAGAAGGTGACGAACATAAGATAATATATTCCTACGCCAATCATGCTTCAGTGTACTGAAACCGAACGAATAAACTCAACCCTACCAGCCATGCTACAAGAATATCAACTTAGCAAGCCAATCATCAATACAGACGCAGGAAACAACGTACAATGCAAGGTAAAGACTCAAGATAAAGCACGTCGAGCTCGTAAAGAGGAGCGACAAAGGACGCGTGAGACTCATCCACATATACGCCAACTTCCCCTCGGTCCCCTGCACGAGTATCGCGCGACGCTTGGCAATTTGCTCTGGATCCCCCGACGCGAGCGCTTTACGATAGCGAAGCACGGGCGCGTAGGTCTCGCGGAGGAGAGGAATCCCAGATACCGATGCGAGGCCGCTTACACCTAGCATATCACGATTCAGATCTCCCGAGATAGATAAAGATGGAAACGCAATGCGCAAGCTTACATGCAATGACGATAAACACCCACTTGACGCCCACGTTCTGTGCAATGAACCCTCCAGCGATGGGGCCTATAGCCGGGCCTGAGGAGTGGACATAATAGTTAATACACGAATATTACGCGCATGATCATATCATGGAATGGAATAAGGCACAACTAACCAATGAGTGGTCCAAGACTAAATAACGCCATCGCAGATGCTCTGTCACGTTCTGAGAACAGATCGCTGATTGAGCCGCCACCACATGCGATCGGGGCGCTGCTCGACAGTCCCGCTATGACGAGGGGGAAATGACATCACGTCAGAACTCAGTTTCGTGAAGATACAGTACCTGAGCTTCAATGAGACGGAACGAACCTAGGAAGCGGAACCCGATGAGCGAGCCGACGGTCGGGGAGAATGCGCAGCCTAAGCTGAACCCGATCGAGAAGATGTTGCAGATGTTGAAAAGCTTAAGAGTTGCAAGGACGCGCCGTCCGAGTGAGTGTCACGTCTTCCCTAGAAGTTGAGGGGAGGCTGCACTCACGTAGGTCCGGCCGTACATTTCTGATATGGGAGCCAGGATAAGTGGCTACATATGAAGATCATATGAGCATTTGTACAGCTCCCACGATGCAATGGAGAGGAAGTGTGCTCACCCCGAAAGCAAATGATAAGAGGAACACGCTGAGTGTCATTGCGAGCACTGTCGAATTAGTGATTTGGTACTTTATAGCAATTTCTGGAAGCCCCGGTGCCATCATCGAGCTCGCGAGGGGCGTGATGAAGGCGTACATCGATACCTAGTACAACACGACGAATACGAACTTGAATGCTCAGAGTCCAAATCTTGGGAAGTTATGCGTACGTACAATCGCAGCAGCAGTCCACTTCCTTCCGGGGGACCAATTTCGCGCATTAATAGGGTCGTTATCCCAGTCGTCATCAGAGTCGTCCATGGCTTTTTCGAGATCGTAATCTTCTTTCGGAGGCGTTGTTTCTCCTGATTCTGAAAATCCCGGAGCTGGGTCTTGGGCATGTCCAAAGTCGACACTGCCACCGTCCTCCTTCTTCTCATCCAGTTGAGGAGAACTAGGCACCTGGAGCTGAAGGGATTCCGCCGCGGCAGCGGGTTCCGGGATTGGGGCCTTCTCGTCTCCTGGTAAGGACATGTCTGGATCGAGTAGAGGTGGGCAGGAAAGACGCTCCGAGAATCAATGCCATGAGTGAATTAGCTTTAAACTGTGGTCGCTGAACGACGTGCGATCGTGGATTGTCTATGTCATCAGGGGATTTTCCAATTGCGGCATACGTATCAGGAAGAACATTGATGGTTGGCACCAGTGCCACTTGAGGTGCACTTGCTGATATGCGCTTTTTAAGTCCGACGGAGGGGTCGTGACCTGGTATGTCTTTTTCAGTAGTGTTGACTTTAAACAGATGCTGAAGATGGTGGAAGGTGATAATGAAGTTTCTTAGATTCTTTCAAGGCAAACCAGTTGAACCCAATGACAATACAAGTCGAATTTTGATGAAGAAGAGGGCCTCCTGTACCTCAGCTGGGGTCGCGTGCCATGCATGGGAAAAGTCAGATGAGCTCAGATGAGCCACTGTATGACATGATCGGCGTATTGAGTCAGACTCGCATGGTCAGAAGGGCCGAGCCAAAAAGAAGGTGCAAATCGCGTATGGAACCGTAGCCTTCGAGATGAGGAGACGGTCTAGAGTTTGAAATCGAGAGTCTGAAGTCAAAAAGTTGGGGAAGCACTTCTGTATGCGTATAGCAGTCAGAACTTTGATTAGATCTTGAAGATACTGACGTGCCAGTAAAACAGGAGGTCGTTGTCCAGAATCGCACTCAGTGTATACACTCTCGTTACATTGGTGTATGATCAAGAGACTCGTCGGGCACCTCACTTGCCCTGCCAGACAATCTGTTTCATCTTGCTCCCCTGCGCGAGGATGGCGCGACGCTTGGTGATTTCCTCTGTATCTCCAGATGCGAGCGCTTTACGATAGCGGAGGATAGGTGCATAAGTCTCCTGGAGGAAGGGAATCCCACATAGTGACGCAATGCCGCATATACCTCAAGTATCACAATTCAGATTTGAAGCGACAAACAGATGCAGGAAGGTACCTACATGCATTTGCGATGAATAGCCATTTGACGCCGACAGTACGCACGATGGGGCCACCGATGGAGTATCCTGCAGCTAAGCCTGGCGAGTGCACATGATACAATCAGTCAGTCTGCTGCATGTCATATGCCATAATAGACAAGAAAAAACCAACCAATTACCGCGCAAGCTTTTAATAAGGTTATCACATTTTGTCTGTCGCGTTTTGAAAAAAGATCATCGAGAGATCCAAAACCACATTTGATGACAGAGATTTCCGCTGAGTATGATGAAGAAGAAATGTCAGGGTGTCAATGAAGCTGGAATATCAAATGAATGAAAACGAACCTATGAAGAAGAGACCAATGAGTGAACTGAGAGTTGGAGCATACGCGCAGGATAAGCTGAAGCCAATGCAGAAGAAGTTCGAGATGTTAAAGAACTGCCAACGAAATATCGCATTTTTGAATTATGCCCCAGGGGATTCTCGGGACGAGATACGAGGGAAATCTGCTCACATATGTCCGGCCGTATAATTCTGGTAGGGAAGCAAGGAACTGTCGCTGCGATGATCACATGAGCGTTCATGTAACTAGCCCTCGGGGCAAGGGAAAGTGGCATACTCACTCTCACCCAGAAAGCGAAACTTATGACAAACACGCTAGCTATTGTTGCTAACCCCTTCCTCGAATTTATCATGTTTGGTAGGCCCATTGTCATCATCGACCATGCTAGTGATGAAACAAAAGCGTAAATCAAAACCTATTGGTAGAGCTCTCAGCATCGCCTTAGTTGAAAAATGAAATTACGTACAATTGCAACAGCAGTCCGTTTTTCTCTAAGAGGCCAATTTCGCGCGCTAACAGGATCGTTCTTCCAGCCATCGTCGTCGTCGTCTTTCGCTGTATCGATAACTATTTGGGAGTCGTTTCCTCCATTTCCAAAGACGTTGAAGTTGTATCTCGATTCTTCAAGAGCGTGCCCCAGTTTCATACCCCCATGCTTCCTTCCATTCGACTGAGAGCTACCAGGCATATGGAGGGATTCCGTTACCTCAGGGGTACTTTCAACTGGCCGTTTTATTTCCTGCGGACATTCCAGGGTTTTGAAGGGGTGGTAACGAGCCATTGATGGGAGATGGAGAGGCAGTGTGTGGCCTTGCCTAGCGATATATTTTTCAGTATTTTAAACAGATGCCAAGGAATCAGATCGCAACAAAGCTCGATTCTCGCATGACGACAAACCAGGTATGCATATTTGAACATGGTCGATAGAGTCACGGTTACTCACCACAGTTTCTCTGAGCCTTAAGGGTGTCACGAGAAAACATTGAAGCAGGTCTCGTAGAAAACAGATACTATAGGCAGGTTCTTTTGAATATCATCCGTAGCACGATACATTGGCTAGACAAGAAGTTTCAATGTACCTAAACCCTGGACGTGCTTGTGGCACATTTCATTATTTGCCTCCACAAGTGACTGCAGGAAGCGTACCTCTCGTATTGTATCGACATGGGCAACAGAGATTCACAGTTTGCATTTAGCCATCAGTTGCATGCGAAATGGCCATGATGACTATGGCCACATGGGAAACAATGGGCGAAGTAAAGGTCAAGCCTGGGCTATGATGATGTAAGCAACTTTTGTTCAACTTCTTCCAGGCCACTCGTTTCGCGCGACGCCATTTAGAACCTGGAGTTCGCGTTAATTTGTTCAGAATAAAATCATGGTATGATTCTGTACATAAGTCGATGAATAGGTTCTGATTTAAACAGCAACACGGGACTTTAACTGGGGAACCAGTTCATCTCAAATATTTCGACGTTTCGGAGGCAGGTTTCGCATGGAAGAAACCCTTACCAAAGAAGATAGAAGATAGGCGACGTGCAATGAATAATAAGTATATCTTCGACCTTCTTTTGGAGGGAGGCGGTATTGACAGGGTCTACCAACTCTATCCACCGCATAATCAAGAGGACCTCGATTTTTTGCTCCAGGCCATCGAGGTTTCGGACTATGACGACTTGAAGAGAGAATGCCTTGTGTATTACTTGCTGAAGTGGCACAATGATGGCAGGGAGGTGAAGTTCCAGGCTGAACGGTCAATACCCGCGCAATTCGCCAATCTCGCCGACGCGTATTGGCATATTGACTCGGGAAACGATATCGCAGTACGTGCATTTGAATATTTTTACCCTTCTTATCCTGACTGAGAATACATCCTTAGCGCGCAATTTCTATTCTCTCGGATAGGCGCCTTAACGGAGACTACGCCTCACAAATTCTCCATTCCATCTCTATGACCCCGGATCCTAGTCCCCTCATTGTTCAATACGTTCGCACTGCGAAACCTCGCCTCATTCACTTTACCGACATCTGGACATATACCCTTGCGCTCATCGACACAAATTTTCTGGAAGCCTGGCAATTCCAACGCACCTTTAGTGAAACAAACGAGTTGAGATCGAAGCTTCTCAATAAAATTTTGAATTGGGTCATCTCTAGTAAGTGAAACTGTCGGTTCTATTTACTTGTAAGCCTAACCATATCATTTGAATAGCGGCATTGCTACCTAACACCATGAAAGCTCTTCTCAACCTACCTTTATCCCCCTTCGAGCAAAAGTTCCTCCATAAGTATGCGTTGGAGCCACCGGAAACGCTCGAAAGGACAGCGATACCTCTGCTACGAGAACTTGTATGTGTACGGCTTATTCAGTCTGGGAAATATGCAGAAGCCGTCAAGCTTGATCACGAATTCGCCTCTTCCACACTACACGAGAGCAAAGCTGATGCGGAACCCCGGCGAAAAATGGTCAAAGAATTATATGATGCGTTACCCCTCCCCGAACGAACATTGTTGGACGCAGAGCTTGACCGCATTACGCGGGGCAAAAACCCTGCACCCACCGTCAATGGAGTACCCAAACCAAAACCAAAACCAAGACCTAGCTCTCCCATCAAGGAGGTCAACATGTCCGACTCTTGGGAAGAGATTCCTAGACCATCGCAGCCATCTGGCATACTGGCCAACGGTCATGTTCCTGCAAGAGCGGCACCTTCTCTCCCCGCCCCCTTGTCCAATTCTCTCTTGGGATTCAGCAGCTCGAGAAATGGTGCTCCGCCTATTTTGCCTGTATCTACAGTGACCGCTTCTGCTCATCGTCCGAGACCGAGCTTCCCATTATCGTCATCGCTAACGTCGTCCACCTCACGCCAACCTGTGCTGTTCCCTCCCTCAACCCCGACCTCCACCAAAAACGGGATTCGGCCACCGGCTTCTGTATCACAGCCCCTAGGAGAATCTACTTCGTTTACCCCGGCGTCGCGCAAGGCAAATGCCTTTTACCAACCTCCACCTGCGAATCCTCCACAAGGTGTTAAGCGACCCTTTGAGTCCCGTGATGCAGATGCAGATGCAGATGTGGATGTGGATGTGGACGTGGACGGGGAAGATGAGGACATGGATACTGAACAAGCAGATGAACATGGAGACGAGGACAATAACCAGGAGGTGACTCGTGATGCTGACCAACAGGAGCGGGAGACGCAGGAACCGGAATGGGAACAGCGCGAGCTTGGGTTCTCTGTCTTTGGGAATAGCACCCAGCCCCCGAAGTCGTCAAAGAGCACCGCCGCACCACGATCGCAACCACAGTTGTCGCAAGTGCCATCGAACGAGCGTCGTGTCCCACCTGGGGCTTTTGCATCTGACGACGAGGCTGAGCACGAGGTTGAGCACGAGCCGTCCCCACCCCCTGCTAAGACTCGCGCGTCTACTCGGAGCAGTAAAGCCTCAACGCGGTCAGCAGCAGCGAAGGAAACGGAAACCACAGGCGCTCCGGAACCTAAGCGCGCCAAGCGGTCGGAGCACCCCAAGTCCAAGCCTAGGCAGAGCGTTCCCGGGGCGCTTGTGAACTCTGATGACGACGATGGTGAAGATGAGGAGGAAGAAGACGACGTGGCTCCTTTGCCTTCCCCACCGCGCCGAGGAGCTGCGCGGAAGGCGCGAGAGATGACGCCGAGTTCGGATGTGGGTGATGACGAGGCTGGGGGGCAGACCAGGAGGAGGTCGTCGAGGCTGTCTAGTGGGGATGCAGTGAAGAAGACGCCTAGTGCGTCGGCTTCTGGGGTTGGTAAAGCGAAGAAGACAACGAAGGGGTCGGCGACGAAGAAGAGGCGGTAGTACTAGTAGGATTTGCTTTCCTTGCTTATGCTTATGATATGAAGATATTACAGGATAGTTTTCTTGTCTACAAAGTTGCTGGCGCCAGACAGGTTACTGCTGCCCATTCACAATTTACGAAGCATTAGTGATAAAATTTATCCCATTAAACAAGTAGAGAACCGTTCGTATTACTATCAAGCTATCAACCTCCCTCTAAGCTGGAGATGACTCCTTCTTTGGCGTTTTCTTCTGTGCAACTGACCCTGCTCTGTTGAGAAGCACACCAGTACATAGCTCAAGCGCCTTGACCTCTTCCGGCGTGGCATCTGCGCACCCTCCCCACCGAATCTTCAAATTTTCGTCGATGAGATATACATACCCAACCTTGCTGTTCGTCATCCCTAGTGCGTCACGCACGTATTCCATGTTTTGGCTAGAGACGAGATAGGTTGAATGCAGTGCCGCCGGTACGACGTTCCGTAGAGAGCGGATGAACACCTTCACAAGGAGGCTCTTGAGGATGTTTTCTTGGAGGTTGATTTGTACGTGTTGGAATAGTGGATTTGAGGAGTATCTCTGGAAAGTCGGGGTAATGAAACCTTTCGAATGGACCTAATTGGAATTATTAGGAAGGTAAATGAATAGATAACGGACGACGCACTTCGGACATTCGTGTACCAAGCATGGATAGGACCGTTACACGGCCATAACACATTATTGTAGTGTCTTTCTCAGTGCCGTCGTCTATGCTCTTGCCTTTAATGTTCGGAAGGTATAATGATTTCTATCCGTGTTCGTGAGTTCAGCTATGTAATTGAATAACGATACAACATACGTCTTCGCGAATAAGAGAATTCGGGGCAATCCACGTCTTCCCTCCGTGCCTCCTCGTCATGTTCATGTCGGTGTAATACCCTTTTGCCACTTCCTTAATTCTTCATGACTAAATAAATGAAAATTATGCGTGCGCATAGAGTACTCACAAGTGACGTCTGTGCTCTATCCGTGCTTCAGTGTCGGTCAATATTTCCATTGCCCTCTGAGACGTTGTTTTCATAAGAATAGTCGGTCGATCCCTCACGCCTAAAGGCCTGCTGAGAGGACTCAGGGCCTGAGACCGAGTAGTCTCTTTCTCAACATCGTTCTTAAGGGCATCGATTGGTTTTTCATCCTTGAAAACGCGTATTGACGAGGAAAATTGGCGGCGCAAAGCCCAACTTGGAAGAGAAGGGACACGAGATGAGAATAATGACATGAAAAGATTTATTCGCGTATTATGTAATTGTTATGTCCAAACGCGTCTGTCACGTGACATGATAAACAGATCCACATAAATGGGCGCGTTTGTCGAAAGTTTGTTGATTCGTCTCCCTTGCTTCTTAACCACCACCATCCTCTCTCAACCTCTTCTTTGAAGTAACATAACATCACAATGGTGTGTGCATTGTCCTTTTACTTTCGTATCATTGTTTCTGACTTGGGAACTCTCAGAGCGGCAAAGGTCTGTAGTGACACATTGAAGCACAAACATCGATTCTGACCTCGTATCTGCAGGAAAATCCGGAAAATCTTCTACTGGTGGAAAGGCAGGTGGTGATGGCAAGTCTCAGTCGCGCTCGGCGAAGGCTGGTCTCCAGTTCCCCGTCGGTCGTGTCCACCGTCTCTTGAAGAAGGGCAACTACGCCCAACGTGTTGGTGCGGGAGCTCCTGGTACGTCAACGACTACCATATCGAGATGATTCACACTGATTCATGGCGATGTACAGTCTACCTCGCTGCTGTCCTCGAATACCTTGCCGCTGAAATTCTCGAGCTCGCCGGTAACGCTGCTCGTGATAACAAGAAGCAACGTATTGTCCCCCGTCATCTTCAACTCGCCATCCGAAACGATGAAGAGTGAGGAACGCCTTCTATCATCGATTTCTTGTTCTCATCACTATCAATTCCAGGTTGAACCGACTCCTCGGTGACGTCGTCATCTCCCAGGGTGGTGTCGTACCACACATTGCCGCCGAACTCTTGCCCAGCAAGTCCAGGTTCGTAGCTCTTCGCTTTCTAGCCGCGTCATACTCATGAATTCGTCTGTAGCAAGGGCCAAAAGGCTATGGAGGAGTAAAAGCCTTACTGTTACAAACTATAATCTATCCCTTTCCTGTTCTCTTTCGTATTCTTATTGTACTCTGTATTTGGTGTTGTGTAAGTTAGAAAACTGGCAGTTTGGGAGATATCATCGTGTGATTTCTGAGACTTGTTGATTATTTTATCAACATATGTCAATAACGTGCCATGAGGAGATCATACCAATCTCACTTGGTGAATATCGTCGCATTCATCTGAAGTAAGCGATTCCCTCATGCCGCTGTATCTGAGGGCAGGCTGATGTTAAACTATCAGCTTTCAGAACACTCTTGAGACGTGCTGGGTCCATTCATGACTTCCTTTTCAGACACAGATGTGCTTTTCGTCAATAAGCTGGAAGAGGCCCCTTGTAGGACAAATGAGGATGTCTTATCCGAAGGAGATGCGGTTTATGCGAGGACCCTTCTTTCTGTCTCCCGGAATGCACTCTTGGATTCGAAACAGTCGCTTGAACCATCGCCCATCACCCCTTCGACAGAGTCGACGTACTCTCAATATGTCTCGATTCTTTCAATCGCTCTTGCGCCTCATAGGCGCATCCCTTCTGAAATCTGGATTCGTGTTTTCCAATTTCTACCCTCGCCCTCACGTAGCGGTGGATTTATCCACGTTCCTCCAGTTTTATCTGATATTCCATGGGTCCTTGGCAGAGTCTGTAGTCTATGGAGACAGCTATCATATTCCGCCGTACCACGTATCTGGGGTGGATTAAAAATCGGTTTTGAGCTTAGTACAGAAGAGCTACGTCGCGTCGAAGAGGGACTTCTCAAGTTGAAGTGTTTCGTGGAAATTTATCCCGAAATCTGTCGTTTATGTCTCTTGATCAGAGATATAGAAATGGATGCTTGGCTAGTTTATGGACCTGCTCTTATCCCTTACCTCTCACGAGCCAATATTCTTTGTTGGAACTACAGACCACTCCATATTAGCGAGAAAGAGTTACTCAAGTCTCTTCCACCCTACACATTTTCTCGACTTGAGCACCTTGATATCCAACTTCCATCTGATCTGGAGGATGCAGGAGATAATGATGGAATTGTTTTGTATCCAGATCTCTTTGGCCATTCTTCGCGCCTCTGCGAATTAACGCTATGTAGCGATTCACCCAATTTCTTGTTTTCTGGAATCCCGTGGCCTCTCCTTCGTACCGTGACTTTCTCTTTTTACATGACGCATCCTAATATGCGAGCGGTTTGGACAAGGATACGGGAAGAAAATCCATTCCGCACTAGGGCTTCCCTCGAAACCTTGACTTTTCAACTTTCAGGAAGTCGATTGGACGTCATTTTGTCGATGGACTTCCCGTGGTACCAGGTCAAGTTCTTAACAATTACATGGCAAGTAGATGATCCGCTAAATCCTGCAATGATCGTACGGGCTCTTTCGAAGTGCCGAACGCTCTCTAAGCTCGATCTTTGTTCTCGAAAGACTACTTTTCATGATCATCAAAACGCCCGATTCAATGACAACTTCACGCACAAGGAACTGTTGAATTTCAACAGTCTTATCAACCTGGATGTTAGCGGAGGTCTTCCTTCATCCGTTATCAAATCCATTGCCACCTCCGAGCAACTTCTCACCGTCACTACATGGGATGCTGGCATCAAGGTCCAGGTGTTTTACCATATTCTGCAGCATTGTCCCAACCTCATATCATTAGTATGCACGATATCAGACAGCGACTCAGAGTCTGTCCTATTCCTTCACGCTCCGACAGCCGCACATCTAAAGCACTTGACGATGGTGGTCCATCATGTTTTTTCCTTTCCTCTTCCTGAGTGCCCTTCTCTCACTTCCTTCACGATACACAACTGCACTACAAAGAACACGGGGCTCTTTGTTAGTATCATTAATTTTCTCGAACGCTCAAGCTTTGCCAGATTACAACGTCTTAGTTTTACTTCACACGAAGTGGACCACTCGCCTAATCAACAGCTACTTGGTGATCTCCTGTTTGCACTCCATCCCTGTATCCATCTTGCTATCAAAGGCCTTCGCATTTCTGAAGAACATCTTGAACGCATATCTTCTGGGCTTCTTCTTCCCGGTATTCAAAGCCTCCGACTCGACGTCTTCGATCCGTACCAGGCACATTTGTCTATGGTTGAGCGTCGTCTCGAGTTTGAGAGAGGAATGGGATCAATCAACTTGCGGTCTATACGTGGGCGAGTGCGAGATCCCAGCCTCCTAGTGGATTCGAGCGAGGCCAGCAAAAATTTCATAACGAAGGTGCAGCAGATCAAGGAGAGATACGGAGTGTATTTTGAGTACAACTTTCCAGGGCCATGGGATGATTACTAGGTATAATATCATCGAATGTCATTGTCAAGTATGTTAGCCTCCCCGTTCTAAGCCACAACGATATGTCAGATCAGTTAAAATGTTTAAATTGTGTGTTTCGATACAGTGAACTATCAATAGGGCTATATAAAGTATGTGCAGTAATAAATACATCCGGTGATCCATTGCGTGTCAGAAGTGTTTTGCTAACCCATGAGGATCATAAAGTAGCCACGAAAGGGGACCTGTCCGTGATCCCAGCGAGGGTGGTGGTATCAAACGAATGAGTGAAGTTGAATCTAGGATACGAAGTGGTTGAGTTGGCACATAGGTGGATCCAGAAAAATAGACCCAGAGATTGTGGTCAAGGCACAATAACTTATGTGTTTTTCTTATCGGAGGATGTTGGATATCGCTATCCCAAGTCGGGAGGGAATTGCGTAACGTCTGTCATGTATATGACACGTTTCGAGGCCATGTATTTCTGAAGACTAGAGTTGAACTTTGCTGTTGACACGAATGGCCTCGCCCCTGTAGTAAATCCAGATAGGGAACGGGATACCAAGGACGATGGCAAGCCCAGCCAGTAGCTAGAGGAATGCGGTTAAACTCTGTGACGAAGGGGAGCTTGATAGAAGCTTACGGAGTTTCCACCACCGAGTCCAAGAGCATGGAACATTTGCTCGCCAAAGAGTGGGAAGGCGAAGCCAAGCATCGAGCGGAAGACCTGTGGCGTTTTCTTAATCAAACTTCCCTGACGATTCGAACACGTGGCCTTACCGAAGCAGCTGCCGTGGCGCTAGCAGCGTAGCGGAAGGCGTCGACGAGGTACAATTGGATGGGAAGGCTGAGTACGCGGGTTAGATATGCAACGAGGTAAAGTCTTATCAATACATACAAGGAAGACATCATGCCTAAAGAAAGGGCCAAGTAAGCATTCAACCTTGCCAGGACGATAGAACAAATTATTTACCAAAACCGAAAATTCCAGTGCCAATTATTGGCATAATCCAGTGAATCTTTGCCTGCGCGGACCATCCATACCAGCTAGAGGTTTGATTAGGGCGGCCAAGGCTTCATTGGAGCGTTGAACGTACAACAGGCCAATGGGGACGAAGAAAGACCCGAAAAATAAGGCAGGGATGCGCATCTCGGGCTTCCCCTTTCCGCCGTTCTTGTCTGCCAGCTGAGAACGAGGGTTATACATAAAATTCCCTCAGAGCATTAATGCAGGTACTGACATATTTGTAAACATTGTCGGCGGTCTTGGCACCAAAGAGAGTGGCGAGGATGAAACCTATGCCAAGTCCGATATAGCAGAGTCCTCCAATACCCGGGCTAAATCCGTATGGTCGAGACAAGTTCTCCCACATGAAAGCAAACGACTTTTCGCGGACATTTGCAACTCTGTAGATTCTGGCAACCGCTTCAGGATCCCCTGTCTTAGCTGCCTTGCGCAGACGGATGACAGGGCCGTATGTTTCTCTGAGGAGAGTAATACCGATCACGCTAGCGAAACCGCAAAGAACTTGCAGCATATTGTCATTAAGACACTCCTCAAAGCATAAATGGGTTGACACATACTGCAGATGACGATGAATACCCATTTGACACCTATGCTCTGGGCAATAAATCCACCAGCGATGGGGCCAACAACGGGACCTGATCAACGCAGTAAGGAATGATGAAAGATCGTAACAACGGGGATATACATACCAACCAAGGGACCGAGACTGTAAACGGCCATAGCTGAGGCACGATCTCGTTCTGAGAACAGATCACCGACGCTTCCTCCACCGCACGCAATAGGTGCACTGCCAGAAAAGCCAGCTAGGAGAAACGTGTGAGTTCTAATTTCGTCCGAATTTTGGAAAGACAGAAACGGACCAAGGAAACGGAATGCAATCAAGGAGCTAGCAGTAGGTGCGAACGCGCAGCCCAAGGTGAAAGCAAGAGAGAACATGTTGCCAATGTGCAATACCCATGTTCGGCCATACATTTCCGATAGTGGCGCAAGAAACAAGGGCTGTCAAAAGGGCATCATCAGGATCTGTATGATGATAGGTAATGTGATTGTTACTCACACCGAGGGCGAAGGAAAGTAGATATATACTGAGGGTTAATGCTGCAACGGTTGCACTTGTGATGTGATATTTTTCTGCAACCTCTTCTAGACCAGGAGCCATCATTGAACTTGCTAGCGGTGATACGAAGGTGTATAAAGACACCTAAAATATCTAGTCAATACGCAAATCCTTGGGACCGAGTAGATGGATGACCTACAATGAAAACAGCTGTCCATTTCTTCCGGCTTGACCAGTTTCGTGCATTATCAGGATCTGTCTCCCAATCGTCCTCCTCGACCTCTACAGCGGCCTTCTCGACCTTTTCTTTGCTAGCGAGAACCGAGTCTTTTCCCGATGACATAGGACGTTCATCTGTAGACGCTAGCGCCACCTGTTCTTGCTCAGTAGTGACAGAAGTTGTGGACGATGCAGCCACTGCAGGCGCTGCGTCTTGAGACATGGTGGGGATGAATGACCTCGAGGGATGAACGAGCTTGTTCGTACCCACGAGTCAATTTCTTTTAAGAACGAAAGCAGCGGATCACATTGGTTTCAACATGAGAACTTGACGTTATGGGTTATTGGTCAACATAAGACTTGATGAAGGCCGGGCCGGGTGAATAGTGTACACTTTTTAGCAAAGCATGTACGAGGCAATAGGGGGGCCTGATCACTAACAAGGTTGGACTGTTGCAGATGGACAGGCACTGCGTGTTTCGAAAATTTGCCACACTCCTATGCCTTCAGCTGTGAGCGAGCGAAGAAGCAACTCAATTGAAGCGCTCACAAATGATGATGGCTCTATCTAATGGTCATCAAAGGTCATCGGGCCTACCCCGGGCGGCAAAAATAGCCAAGAGATTAGAATTTCCGGCTTTTTGATTCAGCATGTGGTGGTGCCTGGTTTGTAGAGGTTTGTTATTTTTAGATCGCCAAACAAATGATCATCTCTTGAAGATATTTTGCGCGCTTGGTGAGACGGACAAGTCTACTGCCTTTCAGCTCAGAAGCTGTATTGGGAGCTTTCCAACTTACGAAATGGTACCGTAGATTACTACGGCGCCAACTGCGGAGCAAGATAAGCATCTCGACCCGAAACTTGGATTCAGGCTTCATGTGGTTGTGTCGATTCGAGTCAAACGCGTGCCAGTGTGCATGAGCGTCCTATTCATGTATACCAGATGTAAGTATACGTACACAGCCGTTCTGTGTGCATAAGTCGGTACATGGCTTAGCCGATCCCCGCTCCATACATATCACCAACGCAACCTACCGTTCACTGACGTTCTTCGCCTCAATCGTTACTCTGGAATAAAAGCTATGCTTATAGTAATATATACATCTATTATCAATGATTCTTACATTACAGACCTTCTATTTCGACCACAAAGCTGGCAGTCGCTGGATGTAATAACTAGGCGGTCAAAACGTTGCGTATTGTTTTTACGACGGCCGCCACATCAACCCTGGTTTCTTGTGTGTCCACAGGATATACTACTGTGGGAAGAGTATCCGAGGTGCTGTGGACAATAATCAGATCCACAAACGGATTAGTGGTTCGATCGAGGATACTCACCGGTCTTTCCACCAAGGAATAAAGCGTATCCCTCGGGATTGGGCTACAACTCCTTCATCATGCGCGAAGGTGTTAGCAGGGAAGAACTCGATAAGAGTAGCGCGGAGAGATGGCTTCATGAACAAGCAGTCTAGAAGATCGCTGCCATAGGGTCCAAGTAAAACCTGGTAAAAGGATCAAGCTCAACAACACGAGGTGCGCCTGAAGTTGAACTAACGCACCGTTGACT
Organism: Tricholoma furcatifolium; assembly: GCA_018854895.1. Classification (NCBI taxonomy): domain Eukaryota; kingdom Fungi; phylum Basidiomycota; class Agaricomycetes; order Agaricales; family Tricholomataceae; genus Tricholoma; species Tricholoma furcatifolium. The sequence continues at coordinate 20,032 of JABAJV010000065.1, forward strand.
TCGTAACGGCACTCATCCGCTCGGCCCATCCTGTCTCATCGAATTGGCTTGACACAATATGGACCTCGTGACCATCGCGTTCCAACTTCTTCAATGCTTTCACAAGCGCATCGTGGTCCTCTGCTCGTAGCCGCACTCCTGCCTGCTCTGATTGACGGTGAATGTACGTAATGCTCGTCTTCTTTGTAGGTGCTTCGCTCAAGAATGAAACGAGCATTTGTCGGATTGGTTCCCACCAGTGATGTGAACCCGGGAGGTTGAACGCCGGTGAAAAGATGGGTTGATCATAATTGGCCTGTACTTCCGCAGCTTCTCGATCAGCTATAACAACACGCTCGATAAGGAAGGGCACGGGTAGCTTGAGGTAGTCTTCCCAGTCTTCTTGATATAAAACCGTCAGCTGAGGGAAGGCAGCTTTCAAGGTGAATGGATGGAAGCCGGTATCCACGCGTCTTCGCCGTATTGTGTGGAAATGAGGAAGAGGGTTAGGGTCTGTGAAAACTCGTACTTGAGGGAAAAATAATCGAGTTGGTGGTGGAAGTGTCGTCTGGCCCGAGGAGTCTATATGTGGATCGAGTGAGCTGTACGTGCGCCAAAGGGCCAACAAAGTCGAATTGTCTTTTCAGCGACTAGTCAAGACATGTAAAGACTTTCAATATGGTTAAGGCTTACAAGGAGTAGTATCTGCAGACATCCAGGTCACGCCATGTAACCTGAACAAATTATTTCAGATGCGGCTCGCCACCTCATCGCTCGACTTACACAGCACCATGGGGTCCTAATTCTTTCTTGGCCTCTTCAGTAGAAATGAGTTTCCATTCGTTCAATCCAAGCCCAACGGCTGTGACGATGGAAGACATGGATGGGAATGAATTTGGTTCATCTGACACGACATACACCGTGTCGCCGCTAATGATAACATTGTCCAAGATACTGTAGCCTTAAGGCCAAACTGATGATGAGCCGTTGGGAAAACAAAAGAATTTAAAGGCGTACCAGGTACATGCCTAACGAGTTTGGACTGTGGTATCTCTTCTCCCCACCTCATAAATCCATCATTAACCGTCGATTGACCCAGACTTCCACCATTAACCTCGCCTACTATTTTTCTTCCAAGCCAAGCAGCACCATGCTTACCGCCCACCTGCTGGCTCCGTTCAGCTCCATCACCAGCGACTTCGTCTTCCTCCCAAGCCCATTGTCCATAGATTTCGTTTTCTAGCGAGTCACGCCAGCCAGGAGGTCGCCTTCCATCACTAGCAATGACTTTTGAACTTCCAAGCCCGAGAGTCCTCAATAGTGTGCCATGTGTCGTGGCAGGATCAAATCCAAAGAGCCGTAAAGAATTGTCAAAATTATAAGCTAGGAAAAAGGCACAAAAGGCAAAAACAAGAAGCTGGGTTTCTCGCCTATCAGGCGGCGCAGTCCATGACCGCATTGCAAAAAGAAAGAAAAGGGAAGGGAAGGGAATGGAAGGGACGGCGGTAGACGACCAAGAATCTTCAATTGCTTTGGAAATCAACAAGTACAACATGACAGTGACTTTGCCATCATGATGTCAATGCCATTGTATTCATGATGACAACTTTATCCTGGATCGACAGTTGACAAAGCCTACATCGCCATATTGCTGCTCTAAGCCTGGTGCTTAGCACTTAGATGCCAATCCAAGTCATCAAGCTTGCATCAAGCTTGCATCAAGACCTGTCGTCACATGCTTGCCACCATATGACGCTAGAGAGGACGCGATAGGCTTCCTGGTTTCCTGAACTTCCTGAACCTGATTGAACTACGTACTTGCTCTCTGTCAAGGTCGTCGGCCTTACCTTCAAGTGACACATCAGGTTTACCCGGAGCATAAGACACTGCTCTCTACTACATGGTCCGACACGGTACAATCACCGCATGTGGCATTTCTAGTACCTGCCACTGTTGTTTCTCTGCGTGGCTAGGCAAACCTTGTGATTCTATCTCCTCATGATAACTTTTGGTGCTCGTCTGCATGTCCCGTTCGTGCCATTGAATCAGCTTTGAAGGACAAGAGCTGCTAGCGCTCATTTCTATGGTCCGTTTAATTCATTGAGTTCAGCTTTAAAAGGACAACCCAATCCTGCCTGGTAAGCAGAATCGACTGGAAACTTCGCCCATGTATAGATTTCTTATCTTCTCTATAGCTGCACAGCTCGTCGCTTCTCAGCAAATATCGGACATTGTAAGTGCTGATCTTCAATAGGACTCGGATTTCATTTTCTAAAGGCTTTATAGTGGCAAACTTCATGGGATCAATCTACGCTCTTCACTTCTCTCGCCCCATCCACACCAATAGCTTTCACCAACCCAGGCCCTATCGGGGATGCAGACATTGTTGTCAATGATGCTACTGTCTATCAGACCATCACTGGGTTCGGTGCAAGCCTCAGTATGCCATTCAAATTTCATGAAAAGCTATTTTTTTCTAACATGTTATTTCTTCAGCGGACTCTTCTGCGCAGATCCTTGTTCAAATGAAGGTTTGCCGTGCCACCTCTGATGAATTTTTTGATTCCTGGGTTGAGCCCCGTTTTAGTCAAGAAATCCCAGCAATTATCAGAAACTCCTCACCTACATGTTCGGCTCAACCGACGGAGATAACGTAGCAGGACTGAACTGCATTCGAGTGCCTATCGGGGCGTCAGACTTTTCGCCTCAAGGACGTGCGTTTAGATCCTTCTATCGATTTATGCTTCTAACGCACCTGCAGCGTACAGTCTTGACGATACTCCTAATGACACGTCGTTTAAGCACTTTGACATTAGCCGAGTGCCTTCGAACGTTTTCACTGTTCTTCAGGACATTCAGGTGATCAATAGTAACATGAAGGTGTATATTCTTCCATGGTCACCTGTACGCACTTTTAATCCCTTCTGCGCGAAACTACTCAGGATGAAATTGCAGCCAGCATGGATGAAGGATAGCGGAACAATGAACGGAGGCTCTCTGCTGACGAAGTACGTTCCGAACTGTCAGTCGAATCCCTCTACATATCGTTTTGAGCCGTGTCTGACCGGATGACAGATGCAACATACTTGCTCAAGGCGGTACAAGGATTCCAGTCTAAGGGAATCCCTATCTACGCTCTGTCTATTCAGGTGTTTACATCCATGGTGGTCACTTATCACCCGCTCACTTAAAGTGATTCGACAGAATGAGCCCGAGAATAGCAACCCCACGTATCCTACTGCTACAATGACACCGGCCGTCGAAGCACAGATCGGTTCTGCCCTTCGGACTCTTCTTAACAACAACGGGCTTACAAATGTGAAAATCATTGGCTACGAAGTATACTCTTTCTTGCATCTGCCTACGCTATGCTGATGAAATCTTTCAAAGCATAATTGGAACGATGCCGGAGGATACCCCGTTCGCCTAGTTCGTGCTTTTCTTCTTGCGCTCTTCCTAGCGCAACACGCTGAGATTGATCGTAGATGCAAGATGACCCAGGAAGTGCTTTTGCTGGAGTGGCTTTTCATTGCTACCAAGGCAGTGTTGCGAGCCAGTTGACCTTCCATAACTCATACCCCAACAAGGTACACGAGCATTTAGACGCTATTGTGAATATTTGTACACTGACTATTACCAAGGAAATCTATTTCACAGAGTGTAGTGGCACTTACGGCTCGGACTGGTGGGGCGATGTTAAATGGTACATGGACAACCTGTGGGACACATGTTCTTCATATCCCAGCATGGCGCTCAATACTCAGACGTAGATTTATTGGCTCCATAGCAGATTACTCGAAATCGGTGAGGCTCCCTAACAACTGTCGGGTATCCTGCTTAACCATTTTTCGCCGTAGGCTCTAATGTGGAATATAGCTCTAGATTCCAGTGGTAACCCGATGTACCCGAACACAAACAGTTGCGGAGGGTCAGGGTGCCGTCCTCTCGTTACTGTCAACCCCGATGGAACCTACAACTTGAATCAGGAGTGTAAGTACTTGCATGTGGTCTTTCAATCAAAAATCTTACACTAGTTATTTTCAAGTCTACGCAATGGCTCAAGCGTCCAAGGCTGTCTACCCGAAGGATGCTGGCGGGCCTTATGGACAACGCATTGATGTATCTGTCGGAGGCTCCCTAAGCTGGGCACTTCGCGTTGGTGCTTATGCGACACAACGGGTGAACAAGTCCGACTGGGTCAGATACTCCTTGGTTGTTATGAATTGTACGTTGGGTGTCTGAAAGCAAAAGCTCTTGTTCTAACGTCCCGTAGGGAACGATAATGCCTCCACTAACCCTATTCCCGTGACGACAACCATTGAGTTTCGTGGCGTGCAGGTATTATTTGAAGTCTTTTGGGCGTGTTCCTATGTTGATTCACTTTTAAGGCGACCTATACCTTCCCCGTTGGCATCACCACATTATGGTGGTATGCACCGGCCAGTGGTGCATCTAGAACGGAAGGCAGAGATCTCCTTCATTTCAACGCTACTACTTCAACTGTGAAGTCGGCAAGGTTCCGCTTGTGAATCATGGAAACCCTACTTCTGTTCGTCCTAAATTATGGCATTCATTTGAAATCAAACCCAAGAAATAGCTCCTCTCTATTCATGGTCGCATATCGCGGCTTAGTTATTTCATACCCTTTGCCAACTTATCCTGTGGTATGAATCAGACAATGATAGCGCAAAGGATGTTAGTATCAATACAATAATGATCATTTCTCATCGCCTCAATCGCTCCATTTATCAGGTTCCCAAGCGATCGTATAGTATGTAAAAGAAGATTGACTGCCACGACATTGCGTCTTCATCAGAAGCGGCGCAAATCGCAAGTCAGTTCTCAACAACACTCTGGCAACGACATGGTATGATGAGGAAAAGTTGTGAAGGTCGAAGAAGGCTCAGACTTGAGAACAATCATAGATTGCAAGCAGACTATCATGTACATGGCAGAATCAACTTCATCCACCACCAGAGATAACCTCAACAATCAATATCAATGTTCAACGTTCAACGTTCAACGCCCACTCCTTGTATTCCAATCAGTCGATCGCCGCACCGCACGACGGAGCCGTCGGCGACCATATGGCACACGCCTGCCTTGCATTAGCGATTCACTCCGACGTGTAACGTGAGCAGCGTCCAGTGCCTGCGCCGCAGCACGTTTGGCCATGCTGCTATCTAGAAAAAGCTTGTTTATATCTATAAATTGTCTTGACAATGAAGAGCACTAACCGATGAGGGGTATTAAAGCATCCACCTCATTTCGTTTTACGAAAACCTTCACATTCTTCCGATTTGCGGCCATATGTTTGCTTTTGGTTACGTCAGTGACGGCGCATTTATGAAGAGTGAGGTACGAGTCTGGATTGTGGAGGGTTTCCGTCATGCTGGGGAGAACCTTATCAACGCGAGCGCTTTCGAAATAGTATGCCACCGTGTCAGGATGTGAGGTTATGGTTGCTACCAAGAGCTGTTCTTGATTATTTCTCCCAAGGACCACAGCCATATGGGGGCGTTTTAACCTTGATACATCCGTGTCGCCACAACCTGTTGTTGTGGTGAGTCATACGTAGGAGAGGCGTTAGACAATAAAGCAACTCACGACAATATACTTCTAGGGCATTCGGGGTCACCATAATAACTTGTCCAATGGCGATGCCGGGCACTTCCTGTGGTTTAATAGCGGTACCTGCCATCTGAGCGGTCACGGGATAAGTCAGGACAGCAGCGAGGAAAGATGCCATGAGTAGGCTGAAAGTTTTCATGGTGGAAGTGGTAGTTGGGATGTTTCGATGACAGGCCAGCTGTGCGGTTTGAAAGTCGCATGCCCTACCTTTTATAAGCGCAGCCAAGCGGGAAAAGAATCATCACCATTTCTGCTAGTTCCGTGCACCCACCATCAGCCCACCATAGTTCTGTGGGCGTCGGCACATGTATACTCATTAATCAGAGATGCCAGGGCACTGGTGAGGGTTTGTAGGTCATACGATGTTTCGCATGATTGACTGGTCATGTCGATGAGCGCTGAGCATTGAGAGACGTCGGGTGAAAGGCCAGAGGGAGAACGCGAGCGGGGTTGGCCCTCGCAACTCAAAGGGAGATACTGTGGGCCCACGTCGCGCGACCTGTATGATAACACCTGGATAACACTGTCAGTGTATGTGTAAGTCAGGTGTAAGTAATTGGAATCCGAATTGGAATGAAATTGAGCCGATTAAGTACTCAGTACTCAGTACGCAGATCACATGCTAATATCGCCTTGGAGGTGGACGTCGGCTCAATTCAATTCCATTCCATGCCACATGGTCCCCGTGTAAGTACGATATACCTCTTATACAGTCAATAGTCCATACTTAATTCCCAATTATCCATAGGTTTTTGGCCCAACCAAATTGTCATTTACCCCTATAGAGCCTCTGCAATAGTGACGTATGACCTGCTTTGACCCGTATGCTCCTATCGGACGGATCACTGTTCTCCCCACACGTGGACCGCTGCCGGTTACCTTCCTTCCTTCCACACTTGCATCAGGATGTCCGTATATTAATAGTCCGCCCGGCGCCGCGACATGCATCCGAACGCCATAAGTATTTTTCCTTCTCTCTCCGTGCTATCCATCATCAAGAGCTTACTATGTCACCTGTTAAATCAATGTGAGTGATTTTGTACGGGGCCCTCACAAAACTGACGACGTAAAAAGACAGGAAATGGGGTCAACAATTCCACATGAGCTTCACCACGCTATTATCGACGAAATTCACAGTGGCATGGCGCCACTGTCGGATCCAGAGAGAATGAAAATTCTTGGTCAATGCTCCCTCGTCTCGTCCTGGTGGTTTGTACGAGCCCGACATTGGATGTTCTATGATGTTAAGGTCCAGATTGGTAGTGAAGAACGTGATTTTGACAGGACGCGGGAGCTTCGTAAACTCCTTCAGTCATCACATTCCACCATTGCTCTGCATCTTCGCCGTGTCTTTATCTCACGTGGTTCAAGAATCGATTCACCGTATGACGACCTGAACGAGCTCATCATTGATGTTTTACCACATTTACTGGATAACATCTCATCACTAGAGCTGGAAAACCTTATCTGGAGTAAACTGGACGAGTCAGCCCAATCATGTATCCTGCGTGCGCAGCCAGACTCTCTCTGCTTGATACACGGCTCTCCGAGCTTTGGCTCACCATCTGATATACTTGCTCTGTCCTCCACGATAAACCCATATCTCAAGGCTCTTAAAATCGACAAGATTCTCAGGTTTCATGAAGAATATCCTCTGGAATCGAAACTAGCGCCATTACCTGTATTGTTCTCTCATTTACACACTCTTCACATAAACCTCAGTTCACACGTCGCATTTTTCGACTCAAAATTTGCTCTTTTTCGCATACCAACCCTCCGAACGGTCACGCTCGAGTTCCACCCTTCATACGATAATTTATCATTACTACGTTGCATTGAAGAAACGGGCAGCAACCTTCGACACCTCACGTTATCGGTAGATGGTTATTTCCAAGAGACTCAACGAGGTGAGCGCGCTTTCAAAAAGTCCTAGAAAAGAGCTGATTACGATCCAGGCTTGTTTGTGCCGTCTCTACATCGGAATGATAATCTATCGAGCTTAGTATACGATCAACGACCCTGTGGCGCTCCTCTGGGTTACCAAAATATCCAGTGGATATCACGCATAATCGATACTACATCTACACCTCACCTTGATGTGTACATGGAATGTGAAGAGAGAAGCTCGGAACCTGATATGGATCTTAGGGATCTGTCATCTTTGGAACGCAGCCTCATGGGTAGCTCAGAGTTGCCCAGAACTCGAACTTTATACCTAGCTAGGGGTTGGGCCAGGCAACCATCCTGGTTCGATAGCAGGGAAGAGTTACTTCCAGAACTGTTTCGCCGGGGAATGCTGCGGTGCGGACGAGCCTTTCCAGCGTATCTCGAAAGTCCACCTTGGCCGCAAAGCAAGCCGATGAATATTCCGGTTGATCACTTTGACGAGGTACTGTTGTTGGAACGATCTTGGATTCATCCCCGTGACTGGCCTTACAAGATATAAGGTTCGAATTCTACTTTCCAGGGCAATCGTTTGATCGAGAAATCGAAGGATGTCGTAGCAATTGTTGAACGTTGAATATTGAATGCCAATCCACCATACATTGTGTAATACTCTCTGCAGTACTTATCCCCCGTCCATCGCAATAGACATAGACGATGTACAGGTTAGCACGAAACGACATTCTGCTCACGATTATCCTCTCCTCTTTCGTCTCTAGAACGACATCGTGTTGTATTTCATCAAGGAATATCAGTCTACCCGATTGTCAGATTGGATGCTGTTCGACCTTTCATTTTGTTTATCACACGATTCGATTCCCGTGTGCTGGTGATTATCAACTTGGTCCTTGGTAACAGATCCTTATTACCAAAATGTCCAGAGCCTTCGGGGCCACGGTCACACTCACCCTGCACCCACAGCTTTGACGGTATGTACAAGATCACCTATTAGCCCGTATCGGACGGGATCACTATTCTCCCCGCAATTGCATCAGGTCTCCGTAGTCCGCCGTGTCCAAGTCCCATGTGAGGTGACGCAGCAGAGGATGATGTAAAGTGTCACCCTGGCACTTTTTTCATCTTTCTGACTATCCATCATACGACGCGACTTCTGAGCAGCTTACTATGACCGCTGTTAAATCAATGTGAGGGACAGTGTTCGATGGCCTCACAAAGCTGACGACCTAAAAGGCAGAAAACTGGGTTAACAATTCCACATGAGCTTCACCACGCTATTATCGACGAAATTCACAGTGGCATGGCGCCACTCTCGGATCCAGAGAGAATGAAAATTCTTGGTCAATGCTCCCTCGTCTCGTCCTGGTGGTTTGTACGAGCCCGACATTGGATGTTCTATGATGTTAAGGTCCAGATTGGTAGTGAAGAACGTGATTTTGACAGGACGCGGGAGCTTCGTAAACTCCTTCAGTCATCACATTCCACCATTGCTCTGCATCTTCGCCGTGTCTTTATCTCACGTGGTTCAAGAATCGATTCACCGTATGACGACCTGAACGAGCTCATCATTGATGTTTTACCACATTTACTGGATAACATCTCATCACTAGAGCTGGAAAACCTTATCTGGAGTAAACTGGACGAGTCAGCCCAATCATGTATCCTGCGTGCGCAGCCAGACTCTCTCTGCTTGATGCACGGCTCTCCGAGCTTTGGTTCACCATCTGATATACTTGCTCTGTCCTCCACGATAAACCCATATCTCAAAGCTCTTAAAATCCAGAAGAATCTCAGGTTTCATGAAGAATATCCTGTGGAATCGAAACTAGCGCCATTACCCGTATTGTTCCCTCATTTACACACTCTTCACATAAACCTCAGTTCACACGTCGCATTTTTCGACTCAAAATTTGCTCTTTTTCGCATACCAACCCTCCGAACGGTCACGCTCGAGTTCCACCCTTCATCCGATAATTCATCATTACTACGTTGTATTGAAGAAACGGGTAGCAACCTTCGACACCTCACATTATCTGTAACCGGATCTATTGTAAATAAGACTCTAGGAGGCAAGTGCGCTTTCAAAAAGGCTTTGAAAAGAGCTGACCACGATCCAGGCTTGTATGTACCGTCTCTACATCACAATGACAATCTATCGAGCTTGGTATACGATCAACGACCCTGTGGACCTTCTCTGGGTTACCAGTATATCCAGTGGATATCACACATAATCGATACCGCATCTACACCCCACCTTGATGTGTACATGGAGTGTTATAGGAGAAGCTCGGGGCCCGAAGAAGATCTCAGGGAATTATCATTTCTCGAACGCAGCCTCATTGGGAGCTCAGAGTCGCCCAGAACACGGACTTTATACCTAGCGAGGGGTTGGGTCTCGGTTCCTTCTTGGTTCGATAGCAGGGAAGAGCTACTTCCAGAACTGTTTCGGCGAGGGATGCTGCGGTGTGGACGAGCCTTTCCAGCGCATCTTGAAGATCCACCTTGGCCGCGAAGCAAGCCGATGAATATTCCAGTCGATCACTTTGACGACGTACGGTTGAGGGACAGATCTTGGATTCATCCTCGTTACTGCCCTTTCAAGATACCTGGTTCAAATTCTACGTTCTCGGGTTCACTAATCGTTTAAGCGAGAAATCGAAGGTTGACGTAGCAATTGTTGAACGTTGAATATTGAATGCCAATCCACCGTATATTGTGTAGTACTCCCTGCAGTACTTATCCCCCGTCCATCACCATAGACATAGACGATGTACAGGTTAGCACGAAACGACATTCTGCTCACGATTATCCTCTCCTCTTTCGTCTTTAGAACAACGACATCGTGTTGTATTTCATCAACGAATATCAGTCTACCCGATTGTCAGATTGGATGCTGTCCGACCTTTCATTTTGTGCATCACACGATTCGATTCCCACGTGCATGATAATTATCGACTTGTGTCCTTGGTAAAAGATCATTTTACCCAAGGTCCAAAGCCTTCGGGGCCAACGTCACACTCACCCTGCACTCACCCAGATTCACCGAAAGCTTTGTCTGTGTGTACAAGATCACCTATCAGCTCATATCGGACGGATCACTATTCTCCCCACAACTTGCATGAGTCAGGGGTGTCTGTATAGTAGGCCGGGTCCGTCCCATGTGAGGTGACGCAGCAGCGGATGATGCAGAGTGTCACCCACTTTTTTCATCTCTCCATCATACATGATACGACGCAACCTAGGAACTTACTATGACCGCTGTTAAATCAATGTGAGTGAAAGTGTTCGTAGGCCTGACAAAACTGATGATCTAAAAGGCAGAAAACTGGGTTAACAATTCCACATGAGCTTCACCACGCTGTTATCGACGAAATTCATAGTGGCATGGCGCCACTGTCGGATCCAGAGAGAATGAAAATCCTTGGTCAATGTTCCCTCGTCTCGTCCTGGTGGTTCATACGAGCCAGGCATTGGATGTTCTATGATATTGAGGTCAAGATTGGCGGTATAGAGTATAATTTCGAAAGAGCGCGGGAGCTTCTTAAACACCTTCAGTCACCACATTCGACCATTGCCCAGTATCTTCGCTATGTCTATATCGGCCACGGGCCAAGAGTCCATTCGCCGTATGAACCCCTGAACGAGCTCATCGTTGATGTTTTACCGCATTTACAGGATGAAATCCTATTACTAGAGCTGGAAACCATTCTCTGGAGTAATTTGGACGAGTCGGCCCAAGCGTGTATCCTGCGTATGCATCCCGACTCTCTTTGCTTGATATACAGTGACTCTCCGACCTTTGGCTCACCATTCGATATGCTTGCTCTTTCGTCCAAGATAAATCCATATCTCAAGGCTCTTAAAATTGCGAAATCAGGCAGCTTTGATGAAAACTCTCCTTTGGGAGCAAAACTAGCCCCATTGCCTCTATTATTACCTCATCTACACACTCTTCACTTAACTCTCAATGTACACGTCGCATTTTTCGACGCGAATGTTGCCCTTTTTCGCATTCCAACCCTCCGAACGGTGACGCTCGAGTTCGACCCTTCTGTCGATAATTTATCATTACTACGTTGTATTGAAGATACGGGCAGTAACCTTCGATACCTCACGTTATCGGTAGACGGTTATTTGAAAGAGACTCGAGGAAGTAAGCGCGCTTTCAAAAAGGCTTTGAAAAGAGCTGATTACGATCCAGACTTGTTTGTGCCGTCTCTACATCGGAATGTCAATCTATCGAGCTTGGTATACGATCAACAGCCCTGTGGCACTTCTTTGGGTTACCAAAATATTCAGTGGATATCACGCATAATCGATACGGCATCTACACCTCACCTTGATGTGTACATGGAATGTAATGAGAGAAGCTCGGAACCTGAAATGGATCTTAGGGATCTGTTATCTCTGGAACGCAGCCTCATTGGTAGCTCAGAGTTGCCCAGAACTCGAACTTTATACCTAGCTAGGGGTTGGGCCAGGAAACCATCCTGGTTCGATAGCAGGGAAGAGTTACTTCCAGAACTGTTTCGCCGAGGAATGCTGCGATGCGGACGAGCCTTTCCAGCGTATCTCGAATACCCACCTTGGCAGCAAAGCAAGCCAATGAATATTCCGGTTGATCACTTTGACGAGGTACTGTTGTTGGAACGATCTTGGCTTGAAGATCATCATCCCCGTGACTGCCCTTTCTGCTATTAACATTCTGAGTCACCGCCCCGACCGAGGACACCAGAAACCGAGAAATGGAAGGATGAACTAGGAAGGATCGGCAGCCAATAGCACAGTCCCTCTGTACTTATTCCATAGACGATGTACAAGGTAGCTCGATATCGAATGGCACCTTTCATTGGTTCTCTGACTGCTCTGCGTTAATCCTCCATTACGTTCTCGTTACAGAGGTCTTCACCGTTTTTCATATTTTTTTTTTGGAAACTAAACGATCTCTTCCAAGGCTCTGCTCACTTGCGCTTCGATTCCCTTTTGATGCAAATATCATCGATAAACTTCTTTGCATACGTCGATCAAGCATCAAGACCGTCAACATAAGACCATGGTGGAAGACCGGAAGCCCTTATATTAAATGCATTGAGATCATTACAGTTCTGGGGCGTCGGTTGGCCAAAATCTTTCGTTGCCTGGAGTTATGGAACATTAGCGAACCACTAGGAAAGCAATCGACGATGAGCAGAAGGAGAAAAAAGAACAATTTTAGTACAATTAAACGTAAGTACAGCAATAAAGTCCCGAAATAAAAAGTCAGTCAGATTAAGCATTGTTCTTGGCACCGACCCAGTATGAGCCATTTGGCCACTCATACTCTGCAATGCTTGACTGGTGCATTTCGATACTAGAGATAGTTCAGTTAGTCAATTTTTCTCAGCACTGACAATGACAGCCTACCTGTAGCCCTCGTTGGGGTTCAGAGGGACGTTGTAGCGTCCCTGCTTGTTGATAGAGCAGGGCGTCACGAAGTGCTCGTGGAGATGGTCAACGAACTCGAGGACGTTGCGCTCCATTGTGCCCGAGACAGCGATGTAGTCAATCAAACTGGAACACAGAACGTTAGTTCAGGTACGTAGGATGACCACGAGGACAGGACTACCTCAAGTGAATGACATATTCACAGAGACCGACACCTCCAGCATGTGGGCAGACAGGGACACCGAACCTAGTTAGCAAGAGGTAAGTCTGCGATGGGATTTCTGAAGTCGATAAGACACTGACTTCGCGGCCATGAGGAGGACGCTGAGAACCTCGCTGACACCTGCCAGTCGACACGAATCGATCTGGCAAACGTCAATTGCCTCAGCTTGCAGAAGCTGTTTGAACACCATGCGGTTGTGTGCGTGCTCTCCAGTAGCGACACCAATGCCGTGAGGCTTCAAAGCCTTGCGGATGGCCGCATGACCAAGGATGTCATCGGGTGCGGTGGGCTCCTCGATAAACCTGGAAAGCGTTTAGCGATATGTCCGAAACTACTCAATTGTGCACATACCATGGCTTGACCTCCTTGAGGCCAGAGACGTAATCGATGGCCTGTTGGACATCCCAAACCTGGTTGGCATCGATCATGAGGACGGCACCAGTGGGGCCAGCGTTCTTTCCACGCAAAGCCTCGCTGTTGAGGTCCCGTGGGGCCTGGCCAGCAGGAAGGTATTGAGGATCGTCGATGATGGAGCGGATGATCTTTGCGCGGCGGAGATCGTTGCCCTGGTCGGCACCAACCTTCATCTTGAAGTGGTTGAAACCTTGAGCGACGGCTTCCTTGGTAAGGCGCGCAACCTTCTCATCCGTGTAGCCTAAGGACCCGTCAGGTTTGACTATGTATCGGTTCTAAAAAAATGACTTACCGAGCCAGCCAGCAGAAGTGACATAGGCAGGGTATCTGTAAGTTAGATGTGAATCAAGGTTTGGAATCCAGGACATTTTGGAGTAGCGCTGACCCAAGCTCGATAACCTTGGCTTCACGTTCTTTCTTTCCAGCCTCTTTCTCTTTCAAGAGGGCGAGGGCCTCCTCCTTCGTGATCGCGTCAGAGATATATCGGAATGCAGCAGATTGGACGATCTCCTCAGGTGTGAAATCGCAAACAAGCTTCCAGAGGGGCTTGTTGCGCGAGCGAGCGTACATATCCCAAACGGCATTGTTGACAGCACCAGACGCGATGTGAATAACACCTTTTTCAGGACCAATCCTATGTGGACGTGTTACAATTAATTTAAGACCAAATAGACGCGAAACTTACCATCGGAGTTGAGGATCTGCCATCATATACTCCCAAGTCTTGCCCATGTTAGAGAAAAGATCTTCGGTTTCTTTTCCGACGAGACGATTGGCAACTTCTTTGATAGCATTGCACACCTATGAAAGTCGTCAAACAGTGGTTGTATAAGGTGAATTTTGAACCCACAATATCATTTCCACGACCAATTGTGAAGGTCATTCCATAGCCAACGAGATCTGTGTCGGTCTGGAGGGTGACATACGCCGAAGAGTAATCGCACTCCGTGTTCCTATGAGATATTTTTCAGTACTGATTCCAGGCGAATCACCACTGAAGATCTATACTCACATCGCATCTGTTCCATCGCCAGTCAGAGACGTAGGGAATCGAACATCTATGTTTGGCGAAGTCAGTTTGGCGATACGCGATCATCGACAAGTAAACTCACCATTAATTTTGAAACCGGTGATTTTAGGCATCCTGGCAGCAAAGTCCTGGAGTATACCTGATTATAGAAAGCTGAGGGGAGAAGGGATATGGAGAGAAGGGATATGGATTTGCGGAGAAACATGTTAATGGACCTTTATAAGAGAAAAGAAATTCCGCTTCGACGAAATGGCGGGCCGGGCCTCCGATCCGTCACCGCGCCGTTTTCTCGCCAGCCGTTCAACTGGAGTCCTTCTAGTCAACCATGACGACCTCTTTATCCAACAAATTTTCGTGCATAGAGGTGTTTAGTTCTGATACCTATGCGACAAAGTCTATTGAAGTTTTCGACGCGGTAACAAAATTGTACAGCGCATTGGACATCTGATAGCGAACCCGTGCTCAGCGCTCAAAGTGTTAGTCCTGAACGGAACATATCCTTGAAAGGCGGCCCGTCCCTAGCCTAAATAAAACATATAGAACAGTGTTTACACATGGACATGTAGTAGATATAGATACGATACCTGGCGATCTCTTCGAGATATTGAATGATCGCGTCATACTTACTTGCCTTTACCACCTATGTGTACGTTAGCCAGACCAGACAACTACTCCCAGCACTACACGTTGATGCGGTCATAAAGCTTCGGCTGCTCAGATCCACGACGGTCAGAAGCACCAGGCCCATGCGCATCCGACCTACTGGGGCCATTTGACGCAAGCCTATGCGGTCCCAATCGCGGTCCCCCTCTTCCCCGCCCTGGTGGCCTATCATAATATGCTGGTGCCTGGCCTGATACTACCTCACCCCTCCAAACAACGGGCTTGTGCGTGTTGGTTAAAGGCCTATCAAGTTCGGGATGGTACGATTCCGCGTGGTGTCTCGGTGCACCGCCCCTCTGTGACGATTTGTAGTATCGATCACTGTCAACAATCTCTTGTCGTGCGGCACGGGGTCTAGAGGGCGGGGTTTGTGAGCGCTCCAGACTTGGCGCATGTGGAGGGAATCTGGATTTTGAAGTTCCTCGCCAGGGCTTTTGTCCACTACGTGTGATATACCTGGGTTCGTCCATGTCATCATTCCTTTGCGTAGAACCCTCGCCAGTCTCGATCCGAGATTCCAGAGAAGGAGACTCGTTGTCGGGAGTAGCGCTGATCTTGCGTTTCCTCTTAGATGGAGGTCCGACCCGTGGGGATGTAGGGGTTGAAGGAGCGTTGGAAGCGGCTCGTTTCCCAAGGACCGAAGTCGGTGTCGATGTTGATAGTGACAGTGGTGGCTTAGGAACCGTTTTGGGGGTTACATGGGGGTTGGTTGGAGTAGACACGGAAGGACCCGATTCCAATCTCTGTAGAAGACTCCCACTACTCCCAGTTGCAAGGTTGCCATCGGTGCCATCATGTACTGAAGATGCCGCTGGAGTCTTATGAGAGCCTCGATATGAACCTGATGTTGTTGCCTGGCGAGTCTTAGCACTTGCTCTGGGGAGAACTTTTTCACCTCTAGGGACCGAATCGCGTGGGGAAGGCTTAGCTGGCGAGGGCAGCTTGGTGCTAGTTACCTCACTAGGCGACGCTATCTGAGCAGCCAAGATGGGAGGATTAGATGTCGTTGTCTGGCCCGAGGGAGGAGCGTAACTTGCGCTCGAAACGCGACTAGATCTCCCGCCTTTTGTTCTTCCATCAAAAGGAAGAGTGTTCCCTAGCGATGATCGTCTGTCGTTGGTCATGTCACCAGGCGACGTTTCGAGAGGCTGCGCCGGTGGTGTATGACGGGTGGGCCCCGTTGCATGATTACAGTTGCTGGATCTCTCTCTCTGTGTCTCTACATCTTCTGCACCTGAACCCCTATCCGACCCCTCAGCCTCCTCTTCCACTTCGTTGACTAGATTCTCGTCGACAGATATGGCGTCGCTACCTCCGTTCGGCTGGATTTCATCAGCAACCATTTGTTCTTCCTCCGCATCAGAGGTTACGGCAGCCAGAACCCCAGTCGGGGTGCGATGGAGTGATGATGCGAGTGCTGTTGGTTTGAGAGCGTATCGCCCCTTTCGACCGCTCTCAACGCTTGACGTAGGCCCCTCGTGCGTGTCATAAGGTTGTTGGTGTAAACTTAAAGAAGTCTGTTGGGCAGGTTCATGTGACGCTGAAAGTGGAGAGACGGTGGAACTCTGCGTGGGTTTGTTGACTGGAATGTTTGTCGATAGATGGTCACGAGAACGGGATGTCCCTGCTTCAGAGGTGGGACGCGTATCTCGTTCTATTGTTGCCAGAGGTACTTGGCGTGCCGAAGGGATAGTGCCCGTCGAATCTTGGTGTAAAAATGAAGTCTCAGTTGAACCATCATTGCGAGTCTTTGACGTCGCAGAGTGTTCTGACACGCCACCCCAAGCCAGTCGAGCCTCGTCAGCCTCCCGCTCAAGCTCTGACATCGAATGCCCCTCCTTTCCTCTCAAAATGTCGCTGCCAGTACCGTCCATGTCAGGTCTAGCTATCCCCGCCATGCCTCGGTCCTTCAATAAACTGCCAGAAGAGCGGGCGCCCTGCACTTCATTATCGCGCGAGTGGTAATGAGGGATATTCGAAAGTAAAGCTGGGTGAAAATGGGATTGCGCCATGGTAATGGCTGTGAGAGTTGCTTTTGCCGTTTCAAAAGCGTCGCGAGCAGACTTTAGTTGGCGCTCGGCCTTCTCGAAAGCTACCAGTGCGCAGTCGTAAGCCAATCCAAGGTCTGCCTGTAACTGTCGGTTTTCCTTTGTCGAATCATTGTCTGTTCTGAATACATCCTGTGTCGGCAACAGCAATGAACTCGTTTGAAAAGGAGGCGGTGATGATGATGATGGTGTGGGAAGAGCTGAATGCTGTGCAGCGGCCGTTTCAACAGAAGAGGGAGAAGAGAGAGAGGGAGGTGGTCGATGGGTGCTTTGCGGGGATACATTGGGAAAAGATGGGGAATCTGGATGTGGTTCCCTTATGATAGATTTCTGCTCCAATAAATCGTCTGCCGAATCCATTGGAAGATAAAGGTCTTCAGAAAACGACCCAGAGTTGGTGGCATAGGTTGCATTTTCCAACCTCCGCTGCAAGGAAGGCTGCGCAGAGCTCTCCGGATCCCATGTAGGATTCTCTGAGTGAGTTGGATACTGTAAGTCCATTGGTCCAGGCGTGTGTGGGCGCCTGAAGTCTAGGGGAGGCGTAGCTAGACGCTTGAGTAGTTGAGGAGGCTGGCCGATTACATTAAATTTGAAATCGTCGAAGCTTGGGGGAGGTTGTATAGGGGGTGGTTCAGGTGTAGATGTGGACATCAACAGGCAGGATGGAGGACACACAGAAAGCCATGTGAACACGTTTTTTCCATTCAATTGAAATGGTTGATTGTATCATATCGATCAGCGGCTCACTGCTGTCAGTGTAACTCTTGTTAGATATTGATATCATGGCAGCATCCCATTCTCGTTGAATAGCAATGTCCTACTTGAGAAGTCTTTGTACGCCTCCAATGAATACTTGGATGTGAGTCGCTATGCAGATAAAAAATTTTAGTCTTGTTGATCGGACTCAGGGGTTCAACCTGGATAGCCTCTTGGTTAAAAAAAGGATTCATCGTCGAGGCTATGTAGCCATACTCTGACGAAAGATTTTCGGGTTGATCGTTGAGAGTAGTAAGTAGAGGCAAAAGAAGCTTGAGTAACATTTGTAGGGCAGAGTTTATTGATAAAGTTGCTTTTGTTGACATGCATCCATCACCTCCGCCTCCATTCTACGTCTGTTGGTCCAAAGAGCTTATTATTATGCTGCTGAGGAAAGCTCCGCTCGATCAGCGTGACAAAGGCCTAATGTCTCTACCGCTTAAGCGCTTAATAGCAATGTCAAGCTTGTTGTTACCTTGTCTGTACACGGCAATTGTTGTCTTTTGTGCTTGGAATACACAAGACAAGATAAGCGCCTCCCGCCGTCTCTACGTCGCAACCTCGTTTTCCCGCGGGTACAATGCCAATGTCATTTGTTCTTGTCCTTCGCTTTTGTGCAGAGGGCAACGAGCAGTACTTAATGTTGTTCTTCGAGGAAGCGATGACCATAGTTCCGACCTTCCCATCTCTTTTTCTTTATGATGCCCTCTTTGGCAACTGTTCCTCGTATTCATTACCAACCTCATCATAATACGCCCTATCCTACATGCACACGACGACAATCAGAGGTTCCCAGGCCGGAATTCCAGGACCATTTCTACAAAATGCGACTAGCATATCATCTCAACGCCTGCGATATTACGCACATAAACGAAGGCTTTCCGTTCCCTTTTCGTTCTCCGCCTTGTCAAAGAACGATATGTAACACGTATATGGACTCGTTCGAAATTCAACAAGAGCTCTTGATAGATGGCCAGCCGCCTGCGTACGCTAGCATCAAGTTCAATGGGTTTATTCCATATCAAGATAAATATCTTTCTTGGCAAGCATCTCTTCCTAGTGCAGATATTCCTGGCATCCGCAATTCGCGTAGTATGTCAGACTTTACTTTTCATACCTCGCCTGATGCTTATGGCGGTTCTCAGGCAGGACACCTATTGCGAAGGTTCAAGTACACGTACACGTCTTGTCGAGTTTCCTCTGGCATGCCTTGTGTTTTGAGCCTTCAACGATATTGCGCGCGCTTGCTATCTCGCTGGAAATTGGAAAGCCTATTTCGATTGAACTAGTCGACTCACGGACCGTCGTCTACGTTGCACATGGAACTCGGGAACAAAAAAACTACCTCATTGTCAGGCAATAGGGTCGAGCATCTTTGCCACCAGCTAGCCTGGATTGTACTATTCAAGACTTCACCAACACTCCTTTGCTTTCGTTCTGTGACTTCGCGCGGGCCGATATGTTATCATCCCGGACGCCAGGTCCAGCCTTTTGGACACTTTTGATCACGATTTTTAACGCTTTTTATGCCGCGACGACACGGAATGCCAGGAGCCTTGCCGACTTACATTCGTTTATATTCTACACTCCAATAATTGCATTACAAGGACTTTCGACATCACACGACTTTTAGATTTATTCACATCACTTTATAATTTTACATTTATTGGCATTGGACAGTTCGTTTTAATAATCTTTTGTACCATTGTACATACTCATGAATCTTTATGACGACCTCCAACAAGACAACGCGTCGCCACTTGTCGCGATATGATCGGTGTCACGAGACTGACATATTAGATCACATGCCCAGCAATGTTTCAACCGACGCTGGCCAGCGATTTTTCGGTTGTCTAAAACGACGTCTGGTATCACTTTGACTGTCTATCCTACCATCGCAATCCGCAAAGCTCAGCTTGGGCTTTTTTCGGTCATTAATTGGTGCGTCGAAATCACACCATACATCTATTCGGCGTTTTTTCATTCATGAACATTCATTATTTATATCCAGGGTGCTGTCAACCCTTGGCACACGACCAGGCCGACGCGGGTAGCCAGACTTTGACGCGAATACGCCTCAAAACGGCGTGGAATCGACGCGTGTGGCTTCTGTTTAAACGTTGCTCTAGCCTCGCCGAGGTCACGGGGTGCAGCTATACGCCGAGATGGCCTCAACGTTTGACGACCCGCCCAGCGATTTAGATGAGCTGTCATCAATGGAAGAAGATATTGTAGACCAGCTCTGCACTGTGGATCTTGATGAGGACGATGACAGCAACAAAATACCCTCACGTCCAACCAGTCGTTTGGGCTTCAACTCGGACTTGCCTCTGCCGGAGGAGGATGAGGTGCAAGAAACACAGTTCTGCGTAGAGCAAACGGACGAAATCGTAGCTGGAGACGAGTCCGATATCGCTATGTCCGCATCTATACCGGACGACGCCGACAAACCTCGCGCGCGACGTTCGGGAGACGGTTGGGAAACGTTTCACGAGTTTCAGCCTATAAATGATGACGAAGACTCAGAATTTGAACTAGAGTCTGACTGCTACTCATGCGAAGGTTCTGACGAGGAAAGCGACACTTTCTTATCCTCAACAGCACAACCGGAAATGGACACGCTTGTCGATCCCTTTTCTGAGGCAACCGAGGAGTCCGAGTGGAGCCTAAATCCTAAATTCTCCTGTCTTCCTTCTCCCTTGTCTACGCATCACATCTCTCCCAGTGCAGCCTCGTTTCGCAACACACCCAATCGTCACCGGTACAGGCATCATGGTCATTCGCGCCACGCCTTACTCCATTTAAAATGGTTCTGGTCCGCTCGTGAGGATATTTGGATAGAACATAAGGCGAGGTTGTGTGAGTCCAAAGCCTATGGCGGCCTGTCTATCTTTTCCTCCGTTTCGCCAGGACTTCGTCTTCCTAGTGGCCCCGTTCCATCACATCCGGATGATACCCCGGACTCCCCTCCATTACACCCCATTGCACAGCTACCCCCACTATCTATCCACCCACGCCGCGGCGACCTCAGTGCCCTTCGGGATCCGTATTCTGTGCATATTGATCGTTATTTTGTTGGCATGCCGCTATGGACGATGTCGAAGACTCTTTGGATGTTTGATGTCCATATAGCGTCAGGCGATTTCCATTATGAGCACCGAGATATGGGAGACGATCTTTTTGACGCGAATGAGAGCACGTCGGTTGGGACTTTGGACTCCAATGCGTTCAGCGATGATTCGGATTCTACCCTCGTAGACAGCGACAGTGACACGGATATACCTCTGCGTACTGAGCAGATGAAGGGTGATTCAAAAGGATCGGAACTCGAATCAGAGGCTTCGTCTTCTGAGATACCATTAAAAAATTCCGAGTCTCCGTCTTCGTCGTCTGCTTCCGGCAGCCGCCTCTGTTCTCCGCCTTGCACTCAATGGGTCACCAGCTGGTATCGCCGTTGGGAGGTCTTACTGCAGCTATGCGTCGATAATAACCCGAAGACGCCGGACGCTGATGCAACCCCAGAAGTGCCTTGTTCCTCTTCGACCAAGTCTCCGCGCTTTTTTATCGGCGGTGACTCTGAGGATTGGGATGATGTAATGGAGGATGAAGACTACGATGATGATGATGACGATGAGGACGACGACGATGATGATGAAGAGGATTCACAACCTGCTAAAAAGGTTCTCGTCGTCGTCAACAATGAAAACTCAACCGGTCGTTATCTGCGCCACTGGTTTTGACACTTTTCTATTTTTATTGCCCAGGCACTTTTCCTCTTTCTTCGGTTATAGGAACCATACCATTCCACCCTACCTCCCTCCCTTGACATTCCGACCTTTGCATTTCAGCACTGTATCACTAGCACGGTAGCACCCACTATTTTGACGATCAGCGTCCTTAATTACTACATGATTACATCCGACATTTGTGCTTTCTACCCACACTTGTTGTACCGCATGTCGCATATCGATTTGTACCTTCTGACTATTATAATTACTCTTCGCATTAGGATGTTTATAGTATTCGTAGGATCGTCTACACAACTATCCCTGTCC